>JAMKCH010009953.1:0-30109 GCA_023653785.1 Ophioderma brevispina
CAGTGTTGGTAGAGGAGGGATTTGAATTCTATAGGTTTTAGGTCGGAAAGGTGTCATTCGCTTTCCTAGTGGATAGCATCATAACGGCGTAATATTTACATGCACGATTTTAGTGTCTGAAATTTTAACTATAGTCTCCAGGTAGACACAAGGATGTAAATGATTAAACTATACCGTCGTGAGACCTTGTCCGCTCTTGACTCCAACACACATGTCACATGGAACGGGAAGTATTATCAACCATTCGTAAAAACAGATCTTCCTATGCTGAAAAAGTTGGGTGGGCAGCCAATCAGAGGGAGCATTCGAATCGGCCGTCACTGTCACTAAGTCAAGGCCTGGTCCGGTCGATATGAAGGCGAACTAGAGTGGCAAGTTCTGTTCCCTGTGCTTCTCCAGCAGCTGACGAACGAATATTTCATATCGCTCGTTGACTTTGAGATCGAAAGCCACATTGAGACGTCGCTGAATATATTAGTTCTGTCTGCCAAGTTCTCTGCACCGTTGCTAAATAAGGCGAGCAAACAATACCGAGGAGAGAAATGCAGGCAGTTGTACGTCACGTCTATCTCCTTTTGTTTTGTAGAGAGTGATTATGTTGGCATCTCTCTCGACGAGGGTTGAGGTACCGAACCTTCTCCAGCACAGAAGGAGGCTTGTGAAGGGGAACACAGACTTGTTTGTCATTCTTTATGACTTCAGCTGGAGTGCAGTCGCGTCCCTGTGTTGTATTTCCTGAAGGAAGCTTGTCTATAGCTTTGGAAAATTTTTCAAGGGAAGGTAGTTCATCCAGTTTCCCCTTAAGGTGGTGGGATGGCATAAGCCGAGCCACCCTCTACTCCCAAAGCAAACATTTCCGTATTTAGCTATTTCCTTTCTTTCTCAGCATCCAGATGCCTTGGTTTAATGCTTTCATCGAGACATCTATGGGTATGTACTTCATAGATGTCTTGAATTTTCCCAGGTTTCGAGACATCCCCCGCTAGCGGCTCGGTGTGTATCCCCATATCTTTAGTATAAGTGGGCAACTGACACCAAAATACAGAACACTTTCCTTTTGCATGCTCTTTGGCTAGGCATGTGATCTAACATCCTTCCTTTTGATACTAATTGAAACCACACTGCAGTTGGTTTGTATCATAGCGCCACTCCTTGACATGTTAACTTGCCGGCATGTATTGCTCCCGACAATGGGAAGAGGTATTAAGTGGCACTGACACCAAATATGAAAAATTTTGGTTCTTCAACTTGCTCTAATATGATGTATAAGACTCTTGGGAGAATACAGATGTCATGTGAGTTTGCAACAAAAATTGTGTTCATTTTATGGTTTGACAGAAGGGGTAGTTTTGTGTTAAATTCCCGGTTAGCGAGTTAGATTGAAAAGTATTACACAAGATTGAAAATATATACACAAAGTCGTATGTTGAATGCAAGAAGACGTTCGTTATTACCTAATTTTCTGATATATTCGCCAAAATTCCAATGACAAGTCTGACGGAGGATTTATCTCCCCGCCCCACCCCCGCTGGGTACCCTGGAGGAGTGAGTAAAAAAAATGAAATGTGACTAAAACCAAAAAAAAAAAATTGGGGAGGGGAAAGGCTGAGGCAGTAGTTTTTTTTTTTTTTGGCATTAAATTCGTCACATCATCCACTCCTTTCCAGGATTAAAATGGGTTCTCTTAAAGAAAGGTGGACCAAGGTGGCTTTACTCCCGTTAGTGCGAGGGGATGCTGTCAAGGAAACTCTCCCAAGGAAACACTTTCCCGAAGGATTTTGGCAACGAAATGTATACCACATGTGAAGGGTCATAAGAAAACACCAAGTCCTCTAATAAAATGAAAAAAAAAACAAAAATATTTATTATTTGAGAAAGCCATAATTAGGCCCAAACAATGTTTAAAAAAACAACGCTCCGTGAGCCTTGCCGCAAATATCAAAACTTTTTTGAAAAAATCACTTAGGTCAGCGAACACGTATAAATGCCGATTTTTGATAAAATAGGTCCGCCGGGAGTCACAGTACGGGTTCCATAGACGACAAACGAATAATTAAAGCGTGGAACTAATGTTGCGGGAAGAGTCAAATGAATTGAGTGCCCTATTCTTTACCGTTGTAGACGGACTGTGAGTACGGCCTAAATTATATAATTACTTCTCCACCGGCCTTAAAAAAGGACAAGTATAATGGCATAGACAGCTGATCAAATAAACAATATAACAGTGCAAAGTTTTAACGATTAGAACCTTATGAGCAATCTAAAAAGCGAAATTAGTGAGCATAACTGGCAGTTCATAGGAAAATAAAAGAGAACCGAAAAAAAGACCAACTAAACAATGAAAAAGAAATATAATACCATGTTTAATTATGCATATTCTATTGTCCGAGTATTGTTACGGTTACGGTACAGAAACTACTAACCACCCTACCACCGGGTTACAAGAAGTACGACAAGGTTACAAGAAGCTACAACGGGGTCACAAGAAACAACACCGGCACCTCAAGAAACTCAAACCATGCAAAGTCAGTACTTACCTCCTGCGTACTTTGGCCCTAGAACATGTGTAATGTAATCCTATAATATAAGTTACTTAGTAAGATATTTTACAAACACACATACTGACACACACACACACACACACACACATGAGGTTTTGATTTTAGAGGTATATATAAATAACAGTGGGATATGGGTAAATTTTAATTATTCATTTGGTAATAATGAGTTTTTTTCTTTAAATTAATATTCATATCCTTTGTTATTCTATGGGATTATACTTCATTTGCATAAATTGATATTCATATCCTTTGTTATCAAAAACGGAATAAACCGTTATTTATACCTGCTCATTTCTTTTTCGTTCAGTTCAAATCTTATTTCTACCCCGATAATGTTATTCTATGTTGCCTTGTTCTTCTATTATATGGCAGCATGTGCAGCAACATGGGAGTATTTTGGCGGGAGTTGCTACAAGTTCCCAAGCGGTACTAAAACATGGGCAGCAGCGAAAACCGAATGTGCTGCAGAAACTCCATCGTCTCACATAACGGTTGTAAATAGCCAGGATGAACTTGATTTTTCTTTTACCAAAAAAAGATACAAAACATTGGATGGATGACGGATGCTGATGGTTCTTCGGTTGGGGAGGGTATCACGGTTGGAAGGTAAATGGGTGTGCGAGGATTTATCCGGAAGGCCTACTATGTAAAACACCCACGATTCAGTGGGTTCTGGTGTAAGTGCTTTTTTTTATTATCTGTGATATTGTCAAACCCTAGATGCGTCAACGACTGTGTGTGTCTTTTCTTTATCGGAAAAGAGATCTCCCTATGGCGATTGGCGCTCCACTGGCAACTCTAGAAGTCACCCCCTCACCTCTGTGCAAATATCTTTGAATTTTTTTACATGCATGATAGTCACACCATAGACCAGGACCGAGACTCTTGGTTTGGCAAGATAATTGGGTTTCTTCTTTTTTTTTTCCTTTATGGGTGTGCCTCTTTGCATCGGTATGTAACCCAAAAGAGTCAGAGCAGCCTGCATGAAAAATTAAAAGTTATTGGGCAGAATTAAGCAGTAGCTTCGCTCGTGTCTATTTGCTTCTTAGCCCATAGGTTACTACACACTGTAAAAAATAACTACTCATATGGAGTAAAAATGGGGTCGCTCTGTAAAAAGCGTAAAATCTTACACACGAAATGAGTGAAAACTCAAATGGCATGAAATTTAGTCCATTTCGAGAGACGAGTTTTGTTACAGAGGATCCCCCTTTTTATTCCAATTTTTTTACGTATAGAGCGAGTCCAAGAAATTTACACTTTTAAAAATATCTATGTGTTCGTAATGCCCCAGTATATATGGTATCTTTTGATAATAAGGACTTCAGGATGCTTTGGTCTTATTTTGGATTACTTTCAGATTTGTGGATTACAACCCTTGTGTGCACTGGCTATCTCCAGGGAACGATTACTGAAATATCATCATTGTTACATGGAGAAAAACAAGTAGTTTAAAATTTCATCTGAAGGGAGCTATTTGCATTTCACATTGCTTTAGCAATGCAAAATATAATAGAACCTGTCTTAAATGTGCATTTCGTGTCCTAGATCATTCATAAGATATCCTCAGGAAAATGATATTTCTAAATTTTCATTGGATTCAGGTGCGTGTTCATTGTTATGAGCATATGTTCGTTTCACTGTGTGCCTTAAGCCAATGTCGGATCGACGGAATTCGACGTAAGGATAATAATAACATAATATTAGCCAGTTTTATATAGGTTTAATCACCGTAAACAGTCTCAAAGCGATGTTGCCAATTATTGGGCACACATACTTAGGCTTCAATTGATAAAAAGATTCAAAGATATTAAAAAATCGCACCTTTTAGGTAAGTCAGTGAAAAGCAATTTTTTTTCTTTTTACTTCTTTGAGCTGTCTTGAGCATAACCCCGCAGCCCGCGCGCAATGGCTGTATGCTGCTTAAAACTAAACGGGGATCCGTCTGCCATACAGTCCACGGTAAGGTATTTAGCCGGCTGACTATGGGTTTCCAGTTTGTAGACGTGGACCATCTTTTCACATTCATGCGGGGACAATGAATATTTAATTATAAAGAACAATATACATGATGTTGGAAGATTAAAAGCAGTATATATCGATTTTAAAGCAATAACAGCCAATTTTTGAGAAAAAATACAGAGTTTTGATGACGTCACGGCCTTGATTGGTTTATTATTTTGCTTCGGGGGCCCATTCAGGAAAAATGACGTAGTATCCCTACCATTGGAAAAAAGCAACCGATTATCGTCTTCGTACGTCGGTTTTTTTGAATCAGTAGGAAAAGGTAAATTTTGTACTGTTTAGACATAATACCGGTGTTCTTTGGAAAAAAATATAGCACTTTGGGCAGAGAGGGAAGGTCATGTACGACTTGATTTAAAATAGTCGGATTTTATATATCGGTCGCCCCCCAAGAGCAAAATGATATCTGATACCTGACACGTGACCTGGTACATGACACGTGGAAACCAAAACTATTCACATCTCGTTACCGTTTTATAAAAACTACAATACGGCAAGCAGCACGCATTTGTATCTCTGTTGTCACAGCGTAATCGATCAAGATTCGTATGAGGACTATACACGTGGTGGGTTCTGTACAGGAAGGGTAGGACACGATCTGCTCGTTGTGGGCATGGGGATTCCAAACGGGTAATTTGGGGACCTGCTACATGCATTTACTATTGGGGGAAGCTAGGTCCCAGGGAGCATAAAAAATATCTCTAAAACATTTGTTCAAAGATCTTAGTAATATCATGATAAATAAGAAAAAATATGAAAGTCACTCAATCATGCTTCTGTTAAAGGAAACCTGTGCATAACTCACAAACTCAGAACTTCCCTGCAAAAGTAATTCTATCAAACGTAATACCCTTGAACATACGCGGCATGGCTACAGAGCTATGCGCTATGTAGCCATGCGCACCGATACAATTTTTTCTAATATCAAAACAGCCCATAGCTTCACCGCGAATATTGAAAATATATACGAAGCCACTCCCACTAATCTACAAAGCACGAATCCTTTCGGGCAGTCTCTTGAAGTGACGGAGGGAATGATCCAGTGGACAAAGCGACCCCGTTTTTCCCCCGACCACAACCTGTCAAAGGTTGGAATTCGAGCACCGCTGTGGCCAATGGTTCGTCCCTTGAGGACACAAACTTTTCACCAGCACTAATGAACTAGATAACTACACGAATATCCGTCTGTCGCAAATGGCACATTAGGACACAAACTGACCTTTTGATTCCAAACAACATGAAGAATATTTTGGCTAAAAAGATTTGCAGCAGATGAGTAGATTTTATAGCTCATGTGGTATTCATAATAAAGTGATCAGGTATGCTGCACCAGTGTACATCACTGGAGATCCATTTTGATTATGGCAAACTTTAAGCAGCAATTATGTCCTTATTATGATATTTCACAAACTGTTTTCTCATCTAAACAATAGCTTTTACAGCATTTTATCACGCAAAGCGAAATAATTATCCTAACATGCTCCAATTGGGTCTACATATAAATGGACATGTCTTCTGATGCAATCGTTAATCCCAATAGAAACGTTTTCAATGATGACCTTCAAGAGCACCACCTATGTTGCAATGTTGTTTTGCAAAAAAACTGGAATCTTGGTTGTCTCCACAAGCACATGCGTCGTCTCAAAATAGCACTAAGGGAATTCCATTTTGCTCTGGCATGATAAAATAACGTTCTTCCTGCTAGGAATCTTTCTCAAAAGATAGAGAAAAATAAAAAGAATAGAAAATGAAGAGTTATAACAACCATAAACCCCTGATTTTGATAATGCTCTCATATATGACTTCAAGTTCTTGCAGGTCAAAATTAACTGGCGAAGAACTCTCTTGGAGCCCAGATATTCCACACTTAGTTTCTCCCAATCTAAAATGTGCTTTTACACACATATCATTAATCCAACTAGGAACCTGGTATTGATACTGCTCATATTTACCAATTCTCCAGGTCAAAACTACTGGCGAAGAATCTCTCTTGTGAGCTCAGATATTCCACACTTAGTTTCTCCATAGATAAAAATGTCTTTACACACCTATCATTATCCAACTATGAACCCTGGTATTGATACTGCTCATATTTACCAATTCTGTCGGTCAAAACTACTGGCGAAGAATCTCTCTTGTGCACTCAGATATTCCACACTTAGTTTCTCCCATATACTAAAAATGTGCTTACATCACCTATCATGATTCAATAAAAAAATACTCTGAATGACATCATGTTGGAAACCACAAATTGTGGCAATCCTTAGCTTGCGCCATACTAGGACAATTCAAGGGGAAATCTCCAGCTAGGTATAGAACTTCTAGAAAGGCCTCTAATCATGTGAAATAGATCCACCATCTTCCTAACTAAAACAATTGTGGAATTCATTGTTTTTCTTTTAGAAATACCCAAAAATATAGTGTCCTTGACTAAAAAAATCTCTTCAAACAAAATTACATTACATAATTTAAAATATTTTTTTCAAAATAACAGGGTTAATACTTAACCAATATAAACGCCATCTAACGTTTCATTATAAGAGCGTGCTTTTGTTTTGGTTATTTTTTTATTTTTTTTTTCGATTTTTCAAGATTGGAAATAGGGTGAGCCCAATTCTGACGGCGATCAGAAGTTGTATTGAACTATTCTATACGAGGGGAATGATGCTGGTCAATGGAACCGAAAACAATGCAGGCAACTAGAGTGAAAAAATTTTGCGAGTACGAAATTGCCAGTTCCGCTGTAAGTAAAACTGAAGTGACCAGGGGGTTTCTATGAATCCCGAAATATTTAATACTATTTTTGCGTGGCCGATTTACGGATAAGAATTTTCGGACTTTTTAATGCGCGTCTGTTCATACCAAAAATACAATCGGCCTTAAACGTTACATGAGTGGGGTCCCTGAATCCCCTTGGGCATCACTAACTGAAGTCAGTTTGAAAAGATTTTTTAATCGTAAGAACTATAATTGTGTTGCTAATATATGTGCATACATGTAAAGTAAACAATTATAGTAAACATTAAAAAAGGATTAACCCTATATGTGCTGAGAACAAAACAATTGCATCGTAGAGTTTGCGAAACCGTTACGTTACAAACTCGATGGGAAAATGCATTATATTTTTGTAACACCCGAAAATACAGCTTGCTGTAGATGTAGAAAGAAATGTATATGTAAATCTTGTACTTAATAGAAGATCATCGCTATTTTGGGAGGGCCGCTGGAGACCAATCAGGTAATTTTGCAAAAACAGCCATTTACAGCAATCGATACATAGAAGCAGCAACGATTACACAGATAAACAGAAGCACCAGTAATCTAACAATATCTTTATCAGACAAGTTTTATGTTAACGTTATGGTGAAGCTGAAAAATAGCAGATTTTATTTTATAATTTGAGTACAATGGTGGAAATTACAGTCCTATTTTCCTTCTGTCAGGAAGATTAATCTTGAATTGAAAAAAAACATCAATTGCAGTGGTACACAATTCATAATCGTGGGTGTAAAGAACATGCACTTTTTTAAACTGTTAAAAACTGTTCGGAGAGCTACCAGTCCTTGAATAAAATGTCTTCCATGACAAAAAGTGTGTGAGGAAGCTACCCTGCGTTGCCACTGCAATGGGTATGAAATGGGAATACATGTAGTCCTGATATCGTCCTCACCAAGCTTGTATGGGTAGCAGTAGTTTTTTTCGATTGGTTGAGTCAAGTTGCAATGCCTGGTATATAGCCAATTGTTCTAAAAAATACTTCCAATGTTTTTATTTACTATATAATGTGGTATACAATACATTGTTTGTATGTATATTTAACACTGATAGCATAGAATTCAATTAAAGCGGCACTAACACACATTTTCACAAAACTTAAAAAAAAAAAAAAAAAAAAAGGAGCCCCCCCCCCCACTTTTTAAATCCAATTAAGAGTGAGCTTGGCAGCCAAAAATGAGCCGCCATGTGGATTTGATCCAATATAGACGCCCTGGAGTAAATGCAAAAGATAAAGATCTGGATGCCAGAACCGGTTGAAAGACGTTGATATTAAAAGTTTAAAAAGCCAGCATGCATCTAATTTATGTACTTTAGTGGCCTTATCCGTTTGTTGGCAGGCCATTGAATTAGGGAAAAAATCACAGTGGCCCCAGTCTAATTTCCAAATGGTCAAATTCGGGATGATGAAACCGCTGAGAAAACCATTGACAGGAATAGATAGGTAGGAAGGTGTATGATAAATCAGTCAACAGACGTACAGCAAGATTCCTACTCCGGTGCAACTAGAGCCTAGGCTATCTATGTGACTTTAAGCTATACTCCAAGGGTAACCCCCTTGAACATTATGTTTTTTTTTTTTTTATTAATGCAGTACTCCAACTAGGACTGTGAAGTACCACAAGCACTTGCGTGAATCGCAGCATGTGTAACTTAGCAGTACCATCCTATAGTGTACTCTACAGTCGCTATCTGACGTGGACTGAGGAGGTACCCATATAGCCGACAGTAGGGAGTACCTCTGACCAGTACCTCCACTGGAGTACCTTCACATGTTTTTTTTTGTGGGAGGGGATACTCCCTACGGACCTGCCTAGAGACAGCACTTTGGACCATAGAGGGCCACATTCTATTGTTAAGTTAAGACTTTCTAATCATTTTCAAGCTAGTACATCTATATTTGAGTGCCAAGCATCACAAGACACCCCTATATATGACATTTTGTGCAAAACATATAAACATATGTGACACAGAATGTTAAACTAATGGATAAAATTACGCTACAATAATTCCCACAGAGCTCAAAGCTCATTTGAATGGGAGTACCCATGCAGGTAATCCCGTATGGGGCTGCTGCGGTTAGGCTACTTGCGTGTGTCCTAGAGGGATGATTACCCCCACCTTTGTGGCCGGCGGGATTTTTTTTGGTTTGGTACCCATGCAGGGTGGTACTCCCATGGCTACTTAAACAGTACTTCAAGGACTCCCATGAAGAATTGGTTGTGTACACCTTAGAGGCAACCAACGTGCGACGCAACCTGCCGATTTCAGCTGGGCAATGGTAGTAAAGCTGGACCAGTTACTTCCGGTCACTAAAAATAGCCGGAAGTATGTATCTGGCGAGGAATATCCTTGATGATTCTATCCCAGCCGTGTGAAAGTTTGAACCCTTACCCCCCCTCCCCACCCCCCCACCCCCCCCCCCACCCCACTGCGGTTCGGGATGGTTGTTCCGCTCTGACCCAGATTGCCTCCTTTTACAACCGCGTTCAAAACTTCACACGGCTGGGATAGAATCATCAAGGACATTCCCCGCAGATGACACCTACTCCGGCTTTAGTGACCGGAAGTAAACTGGTCCACTACTACCAGTACCCAGCTGAAGATCGCAGGTTGCGGTCGCAACGTTGGTGGCTCTCTAAGGTACGTCTGGTTGACTGATTTATCATCACCTTCCTGAACTATACCCCATATGAATGAGAGTTTCACAGTGAATAGAAGGTAGTTTTTCTGACCTGCGACTTATAACAGAATATCTTAGCTCTTAGATTTTGTTCGTTTGTTTTGTTTGTTTCATTTTTTGTCTCTTTTTCGGGTTTTATGTATATTTTGTCTTTATGTTTGTCATGTTTTCGGGGTTGTTTTGTGCAGAATTGACTTCCATGCCTCTCTGTGCAAGTTATATCTTTATGAGAAAGGGAATTTTGGTAAGATTGTGCGTTGTTACCAAACCTAGAAATATCTGTGGATAGACGGGTGAGTCAGAAAAAAACTGGACCATGATTGTGTCCCTCATTTTGCACTTCCTGGATTGTATCATATATTTCCACATGTGTTATAACGGAACGTTATATATTAACTTTTAATTTGTGCAAAGATCATCCCATCAGTTTAGGTATAGGGCGGGTAAAAGTAATTATTGTCCCGCGGGAGCCATAGTCCGGGCTCCCATAGACCGATACGGAATACAGCGTGAAAATAATGTGCGTTAAGAGTCAACTGAATCGAGTGCACCATTCTTCACCCCCCCCCGTTGTAGTACGGGGGACTATAATTCTCACCGGGTTACATTTCTTTGAATGCTCGCCCGGTCAACGGATTCCCATCTTTAAGATGCTAAGCATTCCTTCCATCGAAGGTTGTTACTAATGTTTGTTTTTCGTTTTATGTTTGGGATTTCATTCAACCCTTCCAGAAACCGTAAATGCAAAAAATAGTTTCAAATAATTGTTATGAGCGATGATGGCGAAAAGAAATGTCACTGCATTTTGGTAACACCTCGTCAAATTGATCTGCTTCAGTTAATAGTTCGATTCCCTTCAGGAGACTGATTTGCTTCGTCATAAACGGAACTTTATTCAAAAGACTGTAGCGTCACCTATAACTAATCGTTGGGACAGATCTAAACCAAAAAACACTGTAGTGAAGGAAAGTAGTTTAATTATGACCTGGGATATACCGGGTCTACTGTTTATATAGGAAATTAAAAAAAAACAAAAACAGAACAACAATAACAACAAAAGAGGAAAAAATCACTGAGAGATCGTCACAAATAGTTTAATGCTTTAAAGGTCCATGGTCCGATCGCTAATAGCCTCGTCATAGAACCCCAGGTTGTTCGGAAGTGGTCAAAATTTTGGTATCTGAAGGAAGCTTTTTTCACTTTATTGTCCCATTTACCTGTGAACGTTAGGACTTTAGGATGTTTGGTTTGGAGTTGTGAGCGAAAATGTGCCCCATTTTGGTCGACCAATATAAAATTTACACATTACTCTATGGGAGGTTATAAAAACGCGTTTTTAGATGTCACATCAAAACGGATTAACTATCGGAGTGAAAATTAGCAGATGGTGTTTTGGGGTGCAGGCCCTTCATCAAATGAAAATCTTTATATACTTTAAATCGGGCTTAAAATCGGCCCATCGCCCTTTCACAGACTTCTGATAAATACAGCATATGATGCGTTTATTACAACCCCAGGGTAAAATCAACCCATCGTCTTAATACGTTTTATAAATATATATTAGGGACAGTAGGCCTATAGTAGGTATAATAGTTTATTTAATTTCATTCTTCTCCTCTGCAGATTTGGAATGGAAATGATGCGACTCAGCGTAAAGTTTACCAGGTATTTCTCAAACCAACAATTTCCGGGCTTATTGGACTACGACCTTTAGATGCGTTTCAACTGATAGCGTCACTGCTGGAAGTGTCCAACTACATGAATAACCTCTACACACTCAATATACACAAGCAAAAACATACCCCGACGCACGCATTCTCAAAAGTGATCGTACGCAAACACGCATACATTCTCAAAATAAACAATAAAATACGTAAGTTTACTCTTAAAGTGATTTATTGATATGAATCTATCGGCAGATATATAATGAAATATCCGTAATTATAAAACGTACCAGATGTTTTTCATGGCCATTGGAGTATTCTTTGCGGAAAAAATCCAGATTTATTCCGACAAATGTACACAACTGTACAGCAATCATGGAAGCTACCATGTTTATTCCCTGTGGTATATTTACAACGCCGCATGCAATACCGAAATAGAAGCCAGCGAAAATATATCACATGACTTCAGCAAGTTTGCCACAAGCCTTATCCTTGTGAACTTCGTTGAGAACACAAAGGAATGGAGCGAAGTTCGTTTTGCAAAAAAAATACACTTTTTAAAACCTCAGTGATTTGAGAAAAATGTAAAGAGAGGTGTTTTAGATATCATTTTGTGATTAACAAAGGTTTTAGTTGGCCAAAACACTAACAATCCATGAAAACGTGGACATTTTAAAAGGGGTCGCGTAATATTTATAGTTTTATCGCAGTCGCACTGTAACCACTGATCTCTATACAATGGATTGGCTACACAACAGTAATTGTACATTAGATGAATGGAGCAAAGGGCGGACATCTTGGTCTACCGAACACAATAGCATTCCAGAGACATCTGTTTAACAGAAGTTGTATCCCGGGTGCACGTTTTAGAAACATGCCATCCCATACGCGCAAATACAATGAGCTCAATGAATTGGCTTGATTCTGTAGTCTGTTATGTCGCTTATCCACATTTCAATGTGAAAAAAATTTTATGTACAAATGACCGACTCTTAACCACCTGCTTGGGCTCTTTTTGGATGACCAATATGGCCGTCAGGGTAGACGTTTCATATAGAAGTCCCATTGATGCAAATGAGGTATTACAATTGATTCCGTCATGTGCTGTATGACGTTGTGCAGTAGTGCTTGACGGAATGAATGGCAATACCTCATTTGCATCAATGGGACTTCTATATGAAACGTCTACCGCCGTCGGTGCCTCAATTACGAAGCCCATGTTTCCAATCTATTGTATAGAGATCAGTGTTAGAAACACACTAATGCGCGGTTCAGCAATCTACGAGTAGCGCTTCTTTGTATGATGAAGAGCTTCCTAATTTTATTTTAAAAACTATATTTCTCAAGAATCCCAGGCTCATTTTATAAAAAAAAAAGTAGGCACAAATGTATGCCATTTTTGATAAATTTATAAATCGAAAGGAAAACGTTAAATTAAAGCTGTGTTTTTAATTTCAATGTTAAAAGTAAGGTAAACGCGAGAGTCTTTCTACAGGCCAGAACTTGATAACCACCGATCATCTTTCAATTGGTGTGAAAGACTAAACATGGCTTGTGCCAAAACGATAGCGTAAATAATAAACATGGAAGCTTCGTTAAATCGTCTACTGCTTCGAAAGTTAAGCATGAAAATGATGTTTCTTCGCAAGGAATACTCCAATGACCATGAAAACCATCTGGTACGTCATATTTAGGGATATTTCATTATATATGTGCCGATAGATTCATACCAATAAATCCCTTTAAAGATAAAAGACTGCTCAGAGTTTCTTAATAATTCTCAGAAAACTTATAAAAATTGAGGGAAGCAAACGCACATATTTATTATTGTTAAATATCTTTCAAGGACACTGTGGAAGTGAAACTACTTTAATTTGGTTTCAGTACACAAAGAAAGGTGTTATGTAAATTACATCAGTTATGTAAGCTTTAAAAAATAAAGTTTTACAAGTAACATTTTACCTGAGTTAAGTCAAATTTACCTAAGTTAAGTAATAATTTCCAAAAACTATTTCTAACACGTCACTTCCGGGACGCCGTAGATGTGGGACATACATAGAGTTACATAAATAAACTAGAGGGCGCAGTCCCTATTCCGCTAACGTACCGCTGACGTGCCCGCATGGGGGAGCGGCCGCCATTATCAAAGAGGGCAACAGAGGACGAAGTACCCGGATGTAACCCACAACAGCGTACGAGTTTCAATGCGGAATACACAATCGAATCGACATGACTGTATGGTTTTATCGTACGTCCGAGCCCGTACATAACATACGCAATAATTTTTGGATTTGATAAATTAAGAAATTTCCCATGAATCGAGGTTCAAACACCTTACAAGCCTTACCGTATCGACGATAATCACCAACAGATCTAGTGTTTATGACCGAATTCTACAGTTGTCCGGGGCTGCACTCAGGTCCACGGCAAACAATACCAACTTTCCGCGTCTTGATCGGTGGTCATACATGCAAAACTCCCGCGAATTATACCACTCCGGCATTTTTCTCGGTTAGAAAAGTAATCCATTGCTTGAAAACATGACGTGACTAACAATCAACTGGCAGTACTCATGTAAGTATAACACTGGTTATCCAATATATCCAGCGGAACCCGAGTTACTCCAAGACACAGGTCAGCGGGCCGAGATAACCACGCCAAGCTTGTCAAATTCGGCAGTGTTCCAAGTTATCACTATCAAATATATCGCGGGTAATTGCAGCTACATAAAGCCTATTGCCCTAAAAACAGTATGGTTTTTCGTCAGCTTGTGCCTTTTTTGATGCTTGTTCTCATTGATGAATCGCTCGGTGTAAAGTCTGCCATGGTGATGAAGAATGCTTGACGAATAAAGTGCTGATCATCTTCACAAGTTGAGTACCGTGATCGTTCTCTTCTTCACAGAATCGTGATCCCTGAATGTGCGTCAATTAAGTCGCATGAAAACAGACCCACATACTGTGTTCAACAATTCCACTTGCACAGACTTTACCAGATCATGAGAAGTCTTCAGTGGCGGCCCTTCGGATTCGATGGATAATTTTCTATTGCTCCTATTTGGAAGAAAAAAGCTAATGTTAAGTTCAAATTTCAAACTCAAGGCTTTGGAGTTTGATAATGTAAATTTTAAATTCACCGAGACTACACTGAATGACTGACCAATCGATCCTGTTTATATATGAACTGTTCAAATCTTTAATTGCCTAATTCAGGTGCCAGTGGGTTTAAACCACAAGAGTGGGATACAGGAGGGGGTGGGTTTGCGGTCAGAGGTGGGAAGCGATATGAAGCCTCCTCCAGGGCCGTCCCTAGGTGTTTGGACCCCTCCCCCCTCCACAAATTCCTGTCAGCAAAGTGTTTTACGTGCTTTTATTAATAGTGAAATAAGTGTAGTGGAATATAATGAATACAATATTTTGTTTCTGATTATGATATACTATTCCATTGCTAAAGTAAGCATTTTAATAACAGTACTTTGACCCCCTGACAACCCCCCCCCCCCAGATTTTTGGGGAACCAATGGTAAAAATGTCTGAAATTTTCCGGCTTTACTGCGCTCCCCCCTGAAAATGTCTGGTTTGACCCACCCACCCCCGAAAATGACTGGTTTAATACGGCCCACTGATATTTGGTGCTTTGCAGATCCTTAAAATATACCCTAAATATCAGGATTTTAATGTTTCCACCTAGGTGCGAACCATAGGATGAGTCCTCCAATGTCAATTACGCCTACTTGCAACATGCAGTGGTGCAACTAGACAGTTTCAAAGGATCAGGGGACTTTTTTAAATGACTTGACAAAAAAGTAAAAACCAACTTTTTTTACCAAGAGTGACCCCGAGCCATAAACGACGTATCCTATTTTTTTTTCAATTTCCCTTATTTCCCCCCCCCCCCCCCGCCCCACCCACCACCAACCATTTTCCTTTTCACAAAAAAGTTGATGCTGTGCAGCCACTGCAATATATTTAATACCGCAGGTAAAATTTCCGTATTTTTTTTGGAAGAAATTTCATGTTTTGCATAATAAGTACAAGCATTGTACATGGCATCTAAACTTTCCATATTGTGTGTGTGCGAGTGCGTGTGGTTTTTATTTACTCTTTTTAAGCTAATCGGTTTTATTATTTTCTTTTCTCACACACATGCATGCACACACACCACAACCAGATTGCAATAGGGAACGTATGAGGGGATAGGCCTACTCATACACAACTAACATGTATATACTTTGTTCAGCACCTAAAAAGCAAAAATTATTCAGCTTTTGTTTCATATCCGCGGGTGAATATTCCGTTTTACACGCCGTCTCTTGCCACAGTGTTGCGTGCAGGGCACCCGCATTTTTTACCATTCGCGGTGTGAAGTTTTACCTATTTGGTGAGGAACAAACACAGATTTAAATATAAATCATCCAGAAGAAAGCGTACAAGTACGTATACGTACAAGTACATACATACGTCATAATTCCATTTCCAACATGCATGCAATGCACTTTAAGAAATACTTTAGGTGTTTTAACATTTCACACCCCTGGCGGGACAGTTTATTTTACAGTTCTGAAGCTTGCAATCTTCACTATGTGCGGATCTTTTTTTGAGTATATTACGAAAATTGATATAACGTCATCAGTTGACATTTTTTTCAATAATTACATTCGACACATGAAATCACAATTTTGACACTAGAATTTTGTTTTAATGTTGTTTTGACATCAGTTTCTGAATTTGTATTCCTTTCCTCATCTCAAAACTGAGAATCCCAGAGAATTTTGTAAAATTCTTTTTGTATTTTTCTTTATAATTTGGTGACGTATGTACGTACTTATACGTACGCGTTCAAGTACGCTATCGTCTGTACTGTAAATAGACCCCGAACGCCAGCGCAAAAGCCGTACCTTCTTTGCCGCAGTGCGTATTTCATTTCAAGCGTGGTGTAACCAATGATTCCCTCCCCGATTCCATAATCTGATTAGTCTGGTGTACCAATTTATCGTCATTTGCATAGAATGATGTCCCGTTTTTCCAGGCCAAACAGTTTACGGTGGCTGCGCGTTTGTGTGGCGATTTTCAAAATGGACGACCGTATATAATTTTCAAAACCACGGTTACGACGGTGGCTGCCTATTCATCACAGGCGTACGGCATCTACCTTTTATATTAATATCTACTAGCGGGAGGCCCGCACTTCGTGCGGGCTCCCGCTAGTTGAGTGAACGGGAGCGACAACTGAAACTGAGCGATCACTGACGACGTGACACCTATGGCGAGACCACCGCAACCAAACCTTCACCCTGAAGCTTTAGAACTCCCAGAGTCGCAACCTTTGTTTTTTTTCAACACTTTTGTAATAACTCAATTTCCCGTGTCCTATCATCTCCTATAGCTCATGTAGTTACGATTTTAAGGAACGTCAACGTAATATTTACTCCCGTATAACTTAACTTTCCGTATATTTAATTTTATTTTTTCTCGTATTATTTTAAATAAAAAACTTCATTTTCAAATATCCCGTAGAAGCCCCCGGGTACTTTGTTTCCAAAAGTACGCCCCATATTTTTCTCACACTCCTCAACCCCACTAAAGTTCTCGCCACCCTTAAGTTTTGACCCCCCCCCCCCCGTCACACATCTCCCTAATCTATTTTTTGATTCCTCGTAGTTTGCAGCATATCATATATTATAGCGCCCTGTATAATTCCTATTTCTAAATATTAAACGTCAATTTCCATCCCGATTTTCTGTAAGTTTAACGTTCTTATTCTTCTTCTCAAAACCAAATCCGTTGGGGTAACCAACGTAGTATCGCATACATACGACGAATCAAAGCGACACATAACTGATACCGTGTTGGTCTGTGACCAAATGGGGTCTAAGTATTATTATATACCGCCCCACAGAGGGGGGGGAGGAGGGGGAAAAAGAAAAAGGGGGGGGGGGGGACGAGGGAAATAAGGAGGCCGTTTGGGGTGCAGGTATACGGGTCACGCTCGTGTTACTTTGCACCTGCCGCTCGTATGCGCATATACGCTGTCGGCTCTAAACGCGATACATACTCACCCTGTTGCGCAAGGACGGCGTACACCATATCACTGAACGGCCACGCACAACGCATGCCACAGACCGGCTTCTGCTATCATCATATACTCGTACAGACATAAGTAATTTCCATCGCAACTAGCACAATTTTCGTGATTTTTCAGCCATTCTGAACGGATTTCGTCCAAATATATCGTAGATCCCTTCCGGAATCGTCCGGCACCTTCCGTGTGACTTTAGTGCTCTTTGAAGCAAAACTGGCGGAGCCCTTTCGTGCACAAACCACATACATACATACATACTACCACAACATTGCCAATTATAGTATGATGGAACAAATATGTCCATTTATTTCCTCGCGTCCGTGACGTCCATTGCGTCAGACATATGTTTTGCATGCGCATTTTCTTACCGCTTTATACGTGCACGTGCGTGTGTATGCCAGCGCATTGAACTTAACGCATAACACACTGACGTCACTTACTCGAGCAGATAAAAGCACTATAGAGTGATATTTTAACCTAGCCGCCTTGTGGCCCTAGACAGGCGAGGCCGAAGGCCGAGCCGACGGGAGGCTGAGGAGCGAGGCCGAGTATGGGATACTTTCGCGACCTCTGCTAATAGGGAGATATACTGACCGAGCCGAAAGTAGTGCTAATTTTTAACAATAAACAAAAGGGTAACACAATTGGAAGCTGACAAAATAGAAGAACGAATAGAATGATGAAGTACATTTACTTAACATTTTGTAGTCTATCGAGTTTTCACAAAATGTGAACAGTCAAATTGTAAGGATCATAACAACCAAGTGCATCAACAAAATAACATTACATAACAATGTTTTATAAAGCAAACAAAATATTTAGTACCAATGGGTATTAGTATTAGGCGGATATTTATTATTTAGAGTTAGTAATTTATTCTGAAATACAAAATTTAAACTGGTTAACTGGCATTAACTTGTAATACTACCAGATTGGACGCTAACACTTTTAGTAAAAAAAAAGAACTACTGAGCACCCTTCTCTGGCATTTAGGTCCATATGCACCAAAAGAGTTACATGGGTCTAAAGTTAGACCTAAAAAAAAAAACAGATCCAAGCAATTTATCCCACCAAAAAAAGCATTTTTCTTCGCATTTGACAAGAGGTATTTTGCATTTTTTGTTGTTGAAATTTTCATTTAAATATTTGAAATTTGCTAAGTACTATATGAATGAACATGAGTAACTGTCAAGTTTGGGACAAAACTAATTTGACTTAGACAAAACCTGGTCCTAACTTTTTGTGCATACGTCCTTACGGAAAAGAGTTCCCTTTCCTATAAAATGTAGTCCCAAACTTGTAAGACTAGAATAGGCCTGTAAACCGTACCTGATAATTTTGTCAGTGTCTGACTAGTCCTGAAAACATCCTCTCTGGGTTTAATCAGACCACCTCTGTCTTTTCTGGATTGTAAGCAGGCTTAAATTGGGATTTGGTTCACAGGTTCCGAACGAATTTCTCTGAAGAGCTAGACACACTGTTGCAATTTGCAATCTCGTCACATGCCCTTGTACCTAAACCCGCCATGTAGTGTAGTTAGTACATGATCATGGTAATTCAAAGGTTGGGAAAGTAGTTTAGCGAACTTCTGCATGTGCTCATTTGTGTGACGAACAGCCGCGGACGGTGCCTGGTTGAAAAGATTGTTTGACCGGTTCTTCCACGCTGACGTTGGCGTTTTTTGGATGGCATTATGGAGTTCTTCATTAGTATGCATCTTAATGCCCATTTAAACTGCAGACAGTTCGGGTTATTATTCCAACCCCCTCTTCTACGCACTCGACTGAAGAACATCTCCAAATGGTCTTGTGAAATCTTAAATGTGAATGACGTATCTAAATGGCTCTGGACCTTTCAAAAGGCGCTCACAAATATCCAGGACTGTATCAATGGAGGACCATGAAACCAACCCAGGCTGTCTTCCTACGTCCTGCGACGGTGCCTGGTTGAAATAGTGTTGACCGGTCTTCCACCTGACGTTGGCGTTTTTTGATGGCATTATGGAGTTCTTCATTAGTATGCTCTTAATGGCCCATTTAAACTGCAAGACTTTCGGGTTATTCATTCCCCAACCCCCCTCTTCTACGCACTCGACTGAAGAACATCTCCAAATGGTCTTGGTGACTCTTAAATGTGAGGACGTATCTAAATGGCTCTGGACCTTTCAAAAGGCGCTCACAAATATCCAGGATAATCTGGAGACCATGAAACCAACCCATGCTGTCTTCCTACGTCCCATGCACAACATCTGCCCTTTGTCATCTTTCAGCTCTTCGAAATACCTCTTGGTGTCAAGTAGCCATTTCTCCTACTCTCTAAAGTTATATAATCATTGGGCGTTTGTATCCCTTTCCAGCAGCGTTCTTGGCATTCATGAAGTCAAATAGCTTGTCAATTGTCCGTATGAATTCTGTTGTTTTCTCACTAACCTGCAAAATCTGGAGTGCTTGAGATCTTCTCTGAGGAAATCAATTGCGTCAGCAACAGAGGGCTTAAAGCTTGACCCGCTTACTTTCACATTCATCTTATGTTGTTGCCACAATCGTGTTGGACTTCAGTTTTTAATCAAGTGCAAGTTGTCTTTCTGCTGGATCTCGTGCAATTTCGCGATGTACTTCCAGGATATATGCTATCCAGTTATGGTATCTTGTTCCGTACGTAGCCCAACAATACCGACCAGCTTAATGAGATGACAGGCGTCAAATATAAAGTGTCAACCTTTTCACCATGTTCCCGACGGATGATGGAGAATGGTTGAATTGATCCAGGGACCAAGGAACATCCCAACTTGGTTGCAGTGGCTTGGTAGCATATGACCATCACAAACTACTCCATGCACTATCATTCATGCATCTGTCAACACACAGATCAACTGTTTGATGATCTCAGCTTGGACCTCACCTGATAATGAATCATCAGAAATTCTGCCACAGGAAACTTCCCAATGGTTTCCAGTCAGCCTACGACCATAATACGCAGAGCATCAGTAGCGAAAAGAATCACCACATGAAGGTTGAAGTTTCCGCAATCAACAAAACCCGCATAGGTGCCATTTTTGGGGTCGAACGCAACCTCTTTCTTCAGTGCCATGGCATCAAGCAGAGCGTACCTGCTTTTTGATGCATTTTCTTTAACCATATTCTCAACTGGTCAATCACTTGCAGAAACCCTGTTGGCAGTTAATGCGGAGCTCCATTTACGTATGTTACTGATGTGAAGATGCAGGTCTTCCCCATAAACTCGTACCTGAGCACTATAGAAGTGCAAAGTGACAGCGAACTTCTTCAAGTCGTCCGAGTACCTTACACCATCTTGTCTGTATTTTTGGGCTTTAAACCGTTCTCAATGAGAAGAAAAGTTTTTTCCCGAAGTTTTATTCAGAAGATCAAGGTGACCTGATTTAAGACGGTTTTGTGCTCTTACGTTTCTAACAATTTAGCAATTGTAGCATCTCTTCTCTTTACTTTTTTGTTTTAAACCCTTAGTTCCTTGCGAGCCTCTGTAGTTTTTTGTTTTGTTGTCTTCAGCTTTTCTTTGGTGACACATCTGGTGGTAGGCTTGTAGTCCATGTTCCATTTAACACATCGTCTTCCCTCTCTTTGACGTGAGAGTTTCATCAGTAGAAGGGAGAGTCCTCTTCTTTGGTGCTGCTCTTTTGTTTGGAGTAACTCTTTGTTTCAGGGGTGTAGCTACCATAGGGACAGGGTGGACAAAGTCCACGGGCCCCGAGGAGTTAGGGGCCCCAAGAGATTGGAGAAAAAAGGAGAGAAGAGAGGGAGAAAGAGAGAAAAAGAAAGAAAAAAGAAAGAGGGAAAGAAGGAGGGAGGGAGGGAGAAGAAAAATGATAAGATTTGCAAATTTTCAAAACAGGGTCTAATGCTATCACGCTGTATTTATTAATTCCGGGGCCCTTCTAGCCTACCTGATACCGATAAGCGAGAGGCCTTATCTTAATGTCAATGTAGGCAAGTCTGCATTTGATACCGATACGCGAGAGGCCTTATCTTAATGGCAATATAGGCATGTCTGCATTTAAACATTACTATGGGTCATTTTCCAGGGCCCCTAGATACCAAATCATAATAGCACTGTCACTGTATTAAAAAAAAAAAAAAAAAAAAAAAAAAAAAAACATGCTACTCATTAATGCCTAGCATTTGTTTATCTAGAATAATGAGGAATTGGGGGCCCGAAAGTTCTGGAGAAAAACGAGACTTTTGAGAAAAAAATGTCCTGGAGGGGCCCTTGAAGACTAAAGCATACTTTCGTTAAGCATGGATTCATTGACACGGGTTATGGGCCCCAAGATGACTTGTGTTTTCTTAAATTTTGGACCCACTCCTTTCCGTATTTGACACAATGGCACATCCAGCCCTGAATGCTATACATTAAAGGGGAATGACCAGGTTTAAATATGTTAAGTTTTCATCTTGATAGAATGACCTTCACTCCAAAACCCCATCAGTAAAGTTTCGCGCCGATATTTCAATCCATTTTGATGTGAGAGCTAAACACGTGATTTTGTCATTCCCAAAGAGCTTTGTGCAAAATTTATATTGGTCGACCGAAATGGGGCACATTTTCGCTCATAACATCCAAACCAAACATCATTTAGCCCTAAGATTTCAAAGCGTAAATTAGCAAAGTATTAACTTTCTTCAATTACCAAAATTGGGGTATCTGGGAAAGGGGTTTATACCGATTGGAAATGTCTCTTTAAAGTCTAACACTAGTTTCTGCAGAAAAGGGGAATTGGACCCCGGAGATTAAAGCGCCCTAAGAGATTGGAGGAAGAGAGAGAGAGGGAGAGAGAGAGAGAGAGTGTCTAGTCATCTCTAACACGTATTTCATAAAATTTGAAAATTCTCAAGATGTTGGATGGCGGGCCTCCCAAGGTATTATGCCCGGGTATTATGTAAGCTCTTGTTCATTCATTTGCATTCAGATGTATTATTGAGTAATATTTTGTTTTAAATGGCCCACGTGAATGATATCTGTTGGTCCAAGTTTCCGTTAGAACAGCTTTAATTTTGAATCTAAAATTTGCATTAGGATTTATAAAAAGTTACGTTTATTAGGGCAAATTTTCACGAAGAACGCAAAATATGTTATGAAAATAATTAAGAGGTATAGACTCTTTCTTTTTGTACAACACTCTTTGTTCTGAGCATAAACAGTTTAGCAACATCTTATTGTTAAGTTGCAGTGATTCCAAAATGTTGTGCTTCATTCTTGTTTTTGTGGTTACGTGTTGTATAGGTGAGGGTGCGATGCTAAATGTGCGCCATATGACTATGACTGTTGAAATTAATTGATCCAAGAATTCAAGCATAGCTAGGGGTAGCACGATTCGCCTTGGATCTGCCTATACTTTTATCATTGTGTCTTCTGCTTTTACATAGGCCGCTTGCATTATAAGCCGGGTGGCCTATAGTAAAAAATTAAAACGATAAAAGTGAAAACTGATGAAGGACCCTACAAAAGTCGCCACTGCTTTGAACTTGAAGAAGCAAAATGAATCGTGCTAACCTAGGGGCCCCGGTTGGTGTTTTGTCCATGGGCCCCAAACATGCTAGCTACGCTACTGCTTTGTTTGTGGGGTGGATGAGCAGGAAATATAGTTGGAACTGCATTTTGAGTAGCTCATGTTTGATGGCCTGCACATCGTCTCTGGGATGAATACCTAGGTGAAAGAAAACAAAACAAAAACAAATACATTTTAGTATTGATGAGTTCAGATGACACTCTTCAAATAATGTAAAAAATTGTTTTCTAAAAGCCATCCAGTTAACCAGACATTGTCTTTTGAGGCGAGTGAGAGTTTTACTCCCTACAGCTCTCCTTAAGTGCATTTGATCACTCCCCTGATGCAGCTCTTCTTATAAGTGCATTGTAGGAGAGTGATTTATAACTCCTCTTAGAAGATCATTTTTGATGTACATTGCAGTGGAAATGTTCTTAGATTCTCCTCTGAATACTCCTTAATTTAACAGAGCTTTTAGGAGAGCACTCCCTCTTTAAAAAAAACAGTGTCTGGTTATCCTTTAAAATTAATGTTCAAAATGTAACAGTCTAAATCTACATCTGCTTAATACACAAGCTGTAATATTTATCCGGAACTTTCTTGATCTATAAGTCCATTTCTCTACCTCCGCGCAGTGATGTCATAACTTTGATGCAGCTTTTACGCACGCGTCAAGATACACCATCTTTGTGCGCGCGTGTAAAAACGCCGTTGCTTTAAGCCAGCGCGCACAGTTTACTGGTGCGACTATCAAATCTCGCGCTGACGCGATGACGTCACTGCACGGAGGTAGGAAAATGGAGTATATACAATAAAAAAGGCAATGGAAGCAGCCCACAGGTGGTGAATGCAAATTAGATTACAACACTTTCATTTGAGGTACAGAAAACTAAAAATTAAAATAAAATTTAAAAATTCTACGGGTTGACAAGGATGAATTAGTTTTTATCTTTCTCGGACAGGCCAGTGCACATAAATTCCCACATAACCTTTGGAAAAACAAACAAAAAAAAAAGAAAAGAAAAAAAGATGCAAACCAAACAATTTCTGCATACTGGGTAGATGTTCGTACACACTATATAAACCACAGGGACTGAGAAGCACAATGATAGATTTAATCTAGATTTAATTTTCAAACCGAAAACATTCCGCTATTCGCTCACACCCTGTGCTTTAACTAGCCTTTAGTTGGTCGCTGGTTCGAATCCAGCCAGTAGCGTTTTTTTTTTTTGTTCAGAGCCTATGAACACCAGCCTCTCTAGTGAAAGACAAAAACTAACTGAATAGTCCTACCCTTGGGAGTCTCACCTCTTACATAGTCCTCCTTCACAAAGTGTTCACTGCATACTCTGTGGTGTATAGAAGGTCTGAAATTGTCTCGACTGATGTTAGCCAACCATCTGCCCAACAAATTGGGATCTTCAAGAGGGAACCTAAAATAAAAAGAAGATAAGGGTACCGTACAACAATATTATCAGCAGAACGAACTTGCTCTACAAAGCATTTTCTAATATAGGTAAGTATTAAGTTTAGCAAATTTTAAAGAACATAAATACATTACTTGGCGCCTACAGTCGCTGCCACAATTTCTCAGGCAAGATTGAGGTACGGTACGCGCAGCGTGATGTGCATCAACCCAGAAGCACAAATAAGTTCTTGAAAACTGCCACGCGGTTTTCCAATTGCTCGAAAGGCATGCACTTTTAACCACTACGAATAATTTGCATAATACATTGCGTTTCTACTGCTTGCCTGAGAAATTCTGGCAGCGACTGTACAGTGTATACTGTCTATTTCCCAATTTAGGTGGGAAGGATATAATTTAATTACGCCTTTTACTGTTTTGACCTTGAATGGCCCTGATGACTTTGAAAGGACCTTAAAAACTTTTTGCACTGAGTGCTGACCAAGTTCCAGAATCATACAATTCTTATGGATTCAACCACCATCATTTTTGGGCAGTGCACCTTTAATTCATTATTTGACAACTGGTGTACCGTGTACCTTTAATTCACTGTGCTTTATCAATATTATTGATACCAATACCATAGTTTTGTTTTGGAGAGTACAAGACTACATGTTGCTAACTTCAACCAATTTTCCGACATATTGTATCCCAGTCTTTGAGGCTTTGGAACAATTCAAAAATTTTAAAGGCTGACTCAGAGATTTCGAAATAAATATATTTTGTGAAGTAATTAAAAATAGTCAACTAGAACTACAGATAGTTACCTAAAATGCTCAATTCCAAAGTTAGAGATGAATCAGATTTTTCGTTTTCATTCAGTACACATTTATGTGCAGTATAACAGTGCCATAGGATACTGTGTATAACAAAATTTCCGGATCTGGAATTTTTAAACAAAGTTGTGATTTTCTATATGAAGGACTTCAATTTGAGCTTAGTTATTTCACACGGTGATTATTATATGGACAAGCATTATGTATATGCAAAAAAAAACACAATTTGTTTGAAAATTGAGGGCGCCCTTCCCGGGAAATCTCTGAGTCAGCCTTTAACCAAATAAACTAGACCCAATTTGACATACATGACTTTTAATCGCAACCTTTTTAGAGTCATCCCTTCCCTCACACCCACTGATCATAAACCAAGACTGTACCGATGCTTATTTCAAAATGGCTCGAACCTTTAAAGTACTTGTAAAACTTGCTACCGCTAATACTAATACAGACATGAACTAGGCCTAGAAGCACAGAGCTACAACCCCTAGTCTACCGAATCAATGCAAGTCATGTCATTTATAAATTTATAATTTGTAATTTTTTTAAAACTATTACAGGTAATATACTTGTTTCTTTTTTTAACATGTCATGGACTCTTGAGTTTTAAAGTAGTAGATTAGCATACGATTAGAGCATGTATCACAAGCAAGTCTAAATATCTCAAAAAAGGTGAGCACTATACTAGTGACGTACAGAGAGGAAGGAAAAATCTAAATTTAGCCTCCATAACATTAAGCAGGGGTAGAAATTCGTCGCTGTGTACGTGAATCGGTCTTGATTCCCCAAAACAAATTTTGCGGGAATCATCTAATTCATTACTGTGTTAAGTTTTAAAGTTTACGAGAATCAACATTGATTCACGCAAGTCAGTTTACGAGAATTTTTGCGAGAATCGATTCTCGGATTCTCGCCGAAATTCTAGCCCTGTTAAGTCAGTAAGTTAACAATAATATTATACTATGTATGTAGCCCTGGTATGTAGAAACACACATACTCAAATTTTAAACTGCAACTTGCAAGACTTGGCTAGGCTACAATTTACGTTGCTTTTACTTTTCAGGCTCAGCTTTTAACATTTCTCGACCCTCGAGTAGGCCTACAAATACATTGTCATTTGGTAATCATTTAAGAGTGTTTTAAAGAAACACATTGCCAGATTTCATTGCATATGAAAATCGAGCAGTCATAGTCTTAGACTGAGAAATGAAGTTGAGGGTACATGCACACAAATCTCACTCTGCACTCAGCATGTTCAGAAATGGTGCTATGTTTGACCATCCAAAAAGTAATGTGCAACAGAAATGCACATATTTTCATGCATTCTTGAAAATAATTGTTCATTAAATGATTAATATTACTATACCCATGCACGGCATTGCCGTACGGAACATGGGTGATCGCCCGGGGTCAGGGCTCGATTTAGAGGGGTTTTACATGCACAAATGCATGTAAAATTGGCTCAGTGCATGTGAAATTTTGCCTGTGCATGCAAAATTTTGTGTTTTTCAGCCAACTTTCAAGGAAAAATCAAAATGGTGCATGTGAATTTTATTTCCTAAATCGACCCCTGCCCGGGGTGATTGATGCAACGCGATGCTCATGCCGTAAATTGTAGGTCACTCAATACAATAGTCAAGCCTATGACTCTGGCGAAGTCATGACTTGAGTCTTGAGTCGACTACTTGGCCTTGTTGTATTAAGTTTGAATCCCGGTTATTCCACAAAGTACACCGCGATTTAAAGATCAAAATTTATATTTCAAAGTACACCTATTTACTTACAATGACATCGATGAGGCCAAATTCAATCCCGAAAATTTCACTGTGCCCTGTCTGAAAGTACGTAGTCTATACCGCGGCGCTGGTCATGCTAGCCTGACTCACGTCACAAACCTAGCGAGAAACTGCCACCAAAGACCGATTTTTTAGTTAAAAGAACGTTCAAAATATTTACTTATGGAAAGATATATCCTTCACTCCCTTCTTTCTTCTGTTGGAACACCCGAAACTTGCACAACTTTGCGGCATTTTACCTATACGGCGATCAAAGCTCAGTCGGTCGGTGTGTACACTGTGCTCTTGCTACGGTAACTGCAACGGGTAACGGTCAATTTCAAATGCCGCGAACAGCGCTGGTTGCCCTCTTTGCTAATGGCGGCGGGTCGCCCTTGTGAGCACGGGGTCACGTGATCACTGCGCCCTCTAGTTTATTTATTTAGCTCTATGGGGACATATGGCTAGACAATTCTCACAATTCGCAATACGGTGAGCCGCCAGGAGTTACCCTTGCCAGTCCAATATTTTACCGCAGGGGTCGACATCTCCGTTCAACTTCCACTCGATTAACACGCAACAGTGCTGTCATCCATTCCTAATTCTTTCGTTCTTTTCCTTCCAAAGGTCAGCTTCTATTCTTTACCGAAATTCCTATCCCACAATGCACCAACGATGTACGAGTAGATATATGCATCACTCCATGCACGCTCGCGGTTTAGTGCGCCTCCTTTAAACTACGCGCACAGGTTGTGGCGCAAAAATTACAAGGCAATCAAAGAGTACTCGTTACTGGTAACATTTATGTACAGTAAACGGTTTTCGCACAGTTATGACGGAAAAATGACCGTATGACACAAAACACCATAGAATATATATGCGCTATTTATTTTACTCGTACATCGTTGGTGCATTGTGGGATAGGAATTTCGGTAAAAAATGATTTCCGGTAGGAAACCCAGGAACCACTTATTCCTATCATCCTGTTCGTACTCTTCGTTTGTGTATTTGTGTCCTGTTCTTGAATTCCATTGTTAAATCGCTTGTATGTAATCTTGGAGATGCCACTGCATCCCCACGCCTTGTGTTTAGCAGTGACCTTGTTCAGTCAGACAGCAGGTCACGCTTTGTGCCTGCAAAGGTCATGATTTCTTAGCGCGTAATTTCCAAGCTAAGTGGCCCAGTGCCGATTCTTTGCGAAGTTTTCCGAAATGAAAGCTTAAATTTAAACCATTTTATATGGACCTGGTACAAATATTAGACGCGCTAAATAAGTCAAGAAAGAAATCTGTAGTTTTTCTTTGCCTAGCATATCAGAAAATTTATATTCCTTAAATAATTATGTGATAACAGTTGTTTTAAAATTGTATTTAACTTTAAGATGTCGCATAGTGTCCCCAAACAAACCGTGGACCTGACCGTTTTCGACACATTGGCAAACTGTTGATAAGATATGTGGCTACCTAGTGCTAAAAATAATTGGGTCCAACCCTTTATAGTGGGTACCATAAATGAGAAAACTATACCAAATATAGTATTCTCGGCTTTACGAGATCAAGTTTATTGTATTCCATACAACGAGGCAATCCGATGTGTTCATTTCACCCGCTGGCCGGATGCTGAGGAAAGACTGGGAAAACAGCACGATGGTTACATGCCTTGCTATAACAATGCAAGATTGATGAAAGTGCAATCACACAGAGAAATGGTCAAAACACTGAATTAATTTTTGGTTATTTCGTGGACTGACCGGTCATGTTCCGTGATTTAATGTTGATGTATTTGGAGAAAAACCTTTAGAAAACGTTGAGAGTTAATATTGTCCGGAGTACTAATAGTGGGACAATGGTGAACAATAGGGCATCGATCAGTTGACTCTTTCAAGCAACATAGTTTCACGCTGTATCACGGTGTGAAAAAGATCTAGTCCGGGGCGCCACCGTCCGGGCTACCATAGACGATAACGGAACCTAGGCAAATCTATACTTTTTCTAATCCTTATAAGGAGACGAACATGTTATGTACATTAAAACAACACATTTTGACTCGATTGTAACTTTTTCCCTGTAGTAACATTTCCCTTGAGGAAGGGGGAAGCAGTCCGAAAATTTGCACCCCACCATTTTCGGACTGTCTGGTCTCTATGAATGAAAAACAGCAGAAAAGCAACTTAAGCACCAAAATCCTACGGAAACCGTTTCATTGACATAACAACCCAACTTATTGGTGATCGGATTTTTCGCCACTAAGTGCCATTTCCAGCCTTGGATACCCATCTTGGATGGCCTCTTACATTTTGGGCCAAAATCGATTCTCTGAGTACATAATGATGTGTACGTTGATTCGATTGACGTACAGGGAAAATGCAGAATAGTAGGTTAGCACAGCATCAGTTATAGCTATTTTGTTTTTAGAGTATCGGAAGCCATCTTGGATCCTATAATGAAGGATTTATAATCGAATTTTTTAAAAAATATTCTTATGTTTAAATTAATTTCTTGACTGCCAAAAACACCAGGATAGATACCAAATGACCAACTGCAGTCAAAAGTAGTAGCATCAGACACTTTATTGTATTGACGGCGATATTGAATTCATTGGTTACGTGGTTACAGAATCATATGTAATTGGTAATAATGAATGTTTTAACGAGACAGGCTGAAATTTGATGTGAAACAAGAGATGAATATTGTGTCTTTGGTGGCCATTTTGAGTTTGGCGTTTCTACAAAAATGCAGCAAGGTGCTCGTCTGGCATCCATGATTCGAATCAGACAAAAA
>JAMKCH010009954.1:0-25468 GCA_023653785.1 Ophioderma brevispina
ATCTCCAAATTCACATGGAAGCATTAAAGCGCTGTACAGTTTAAAACCCCACCTTACTAGAATCGAATAAAAGATCATAACACGTACTGTTTTTAACAAGAATTATTTAGTTAGTTTAAATGATAATGTGAATCAGCACTCATGTATGCTTATACACGGTTCCCAAAAGATAAGTCCCCCCCCCCTAAAATTCAAGGACATTTCGTTGCATAACTTCACTTAGAACGAGATAATTTTAAAACTTGCAAAAGTTTTGTATAGGGGAAACATTTGGCTCTGCCACAAAAGTCGTTGCTTTTCAAAAAACACCTTTGGCATCAACACACACTTCCTTTTTCTAAAAATGATGTCAGAAAAAGTGGCACTTTACATACCGTATTCAAAGGTCTAAAGTCAAGAAATTATCAATTCACAACAACAATTTAATTTCCTTCCTTCATATTCATTGCGGCCTGAAGTGAATAAACTTGACGTTGACATTGACGCATAGGCAAACAAATAAACAAACAAGACAAATATACAGGAAAACAAAGAAACAATGAGATGTAAGCTTTAAATTCATCAGTATCAAAATAAAGTCATTTTTCTTTGCATATTTCTCCTTTATGAAAGAAAGAGGTGGCTGTTTCAAATCAAAATAAGCTTAATTGTTTTGTCATTCAGAGTGAGACTCAATAGTCAATTATTTCCTCCATCTGTACTGTTGGCATCAGTGTATTATGCATACAAGCTGTTTTCCAATTTGCTGTTCTGTTGATGAACGTGGTTACATGCTCGCGTTCTCCTTTGTGTCGATCTGCTTCACATTTCACCTGGTGTTGCTTACACAAATCTCATCTCATTATTTGTTTTTCGTCTGTATGTTTGTCTTGTTTGTTTATTTGTTTGCCTATGCGTAATGTTTTAAGCTTATTAGTTCACCCGCAAGAATAGAACCGAAAGAAATGAATCGGTTGTAATTGAGTTCTTGACTTTAACCTTTGACTACTGTAAAGTGGCCACTTTTTTCTGCCACCATAATTTTTGAAAAAGGGAGTTTGTGTTTAAGCCAAAAGTGGTTTTTGAAAAGCAATGACATTTGTGGTAGAACCAAATGTTTCCTCTCTTCAAAACTGTTCAAATTGTTCTAAACATCCAGTTCTAAGTGAAGTTATGCAACGAAATGTCCTCGAATTTTAGAGGGGGGCTTATTTTTTGGGAACCCCTTATTTGTCTTTGTATAAGGTTGTATTTTGGTATTATGAAATTAGGTTGTAGTTTAAGGAAGGGTTTACCAATCACCAGGAGATCTCTAGTGTACTGCGTACTACTAATTTTTCCAACTTAAAAATCCCCACATCACACCATTTAGGTTCTTTTAATTCAACTACTTCGTCTACAAATGCGTTGGGATAGTACGGCAAATGCCGTCAAGTTGATACAAAAGGTTATATCGAGTTCCCTGCAACTCAAGAAATCATCATTTTTATTCAAGATGCGGAGATGTCGTGTTATCTTCAACTCATTAAGTCGTTCCATACCAACTCTTGAGATGCCGAGTTGCATGTATCTCAGCAAGTCGTTATTTTGATGTAATAGGAGATAAAAAGTTGAAATTGTCTCATTTCGTCACAAATTGACGAAATTGACGAAGAGTTACTAGAACTTGGTAAGAAAATATACGCATGGCCCTTATGAACTTTTTGGGGAAAAGTTTGGATTCGCACTACTCAAACACAAAACGTAATATAATGCATCGAGGACTCATTCCGATATAACATTAATTTATTAATTAAATACAACATACCTGCTACTTGTAAATCTGCTAAGATAAGCCCAACCACAAAGGATCCCACAAGCAATACGGATGCCTTCATAATGGGCTTATTTAGATTCCTTTTTTTTCAAAAAACATTTGCGATTACTCCCAAACCGTATAGACTATGCAATTACGTGCAAAAGATTATTCCGTATTGATCTGTGAATGGTGGTGAACAGTTATATGACCTGCATTTCACTGTCACAGACTACGGCTTGCATGGGGGAGCATGTGCTGTAGCGTCATTGGTAGTTTGGTGCCGCCGAATGAATTAACCTGGACTCTATTTCCGGTATGCATATTGTTGAGCTGCTTAGGTTTGTCTCAAATAGTTGCAATAAGCAGTAATGTGTTCAAGCTTTATTCTGTAAGACTATTGATTTCGGTTGAACTAGGCGGTCTCATTGGGTAGGTTTTTACCTGTAGGGGAATTAGAGAACAGAGACCTATTTCGCTTTGGTGCCATCTGAATTCCATGACCATTGTGCACCCTTTATGCATATTATGGCTATACAATTTCAACGAATCGTGACGATCGTAGCTGATCGTAGCTTTCCTAGTTGTCTTCCAAAGCCATAAGGTCTTTTTATGCTCGCCCTAAAACGGTCCGCCTACCCAGTAATAGTGTGTTTTGTTGCTGTTTGGGTTTCAATAGGGACTAAAGTGTATTTTCCCAAGACCGATCTTCCAACCATGTGACCAAGCGCGGTTCCATTAGCATGGAGAGGAGGCTACTTACCAAGGAAAATATCGATAGAATTATTGGACTGAAAAAGGCCACCACAAAAAATCAGTATGTTAAACCTATCCATTGTAGGCTGACATTAGCATCCATGTTACATCAGACTGTCCCTGATTACATTTACTCTACTCACCTCACTAACATTTAGCTTAGAAATATTATCAGTGTTTCATCAGGTTAGGGCCATTGATTTATCAACATAGAATGTACTGTACACAATACTCGCTGATATGTATTACATAGACCCAATGTTATTTAACAAAAATTTTACCAAAACCCTACAGACTAAAAAGGAAATCTTATTAATGCAGGAAGTTGGAAGAAAGTAAATAAAAAATAAATGTGACCTCTGCAATGATGGTAACTTGCTACAGTCCATTGATTTTAAAAGATTATAGCTTTGTGATTCCATTCACTTGCCGATTTCACAGGTCAGGATTACAAAGCCTTTTCATTTCAACTAATACGCAAATGGATCGATTCCCGGCTCTTTTCAAATTGAACATTCAAAATATCTGCTTCATTAATTCAAAAACTATTCAGAATTGGTCGGTTGTAATAGGTTTGCACAGGGCAGCTTATACTTACAGGACAGTATAACTACCTGTTCAAAAGTGATATCTTTGGACAATTGGCAAATATATACCTGAAGACAGTACATCTTTACTTTTGTTCATCATCCCTGCCCATCCCAGCACCAAAGATCGCTCTTCAGAAAACGTACTTTTAGACTGTTAGATAATGATGGTTTCAAATTTTCGGACTGCTTCCCCCTTCAAGGGAGGAAATGTTAGTTTAGTACAGGGAAAAAAAATAAAATCGAGTCAAATTGTGTTTTAATGTACACTAACGTGTCCGTCTCCTTATAAGGATTACAAAAAGTAAATAATTATAATTGCCTAGGTTCCAACCTTTAGTTAAGCGGTATAGTCCCATAATGGTTCAAGGTCACACTGGGGGTAAATGTTCCGATGTTGTTGAAAATGGTGTCAAATGATTCCTCTTATCATACTGAAACAGAAAATGCATTTTAACTTATTTGGTGATATCACCATTGCAACATCCATGGATAGTTTTGGTGACCCCCATAGACCATGCCTTACTACTATTTAATTAGCCAACCAAATGTACCACACTGTAAAATAATACATTTTTGATCCTATGAGACAATACAAACAACTTGTCACCGGTTACAGCAAAATCTGGGCATTGGGTAAATTTTCCCCCAGGATGATCTTGAGCCATTATGGGGGATATGGCGCTTTAGCTAAATGTTGGAACCTAGGCAAATATACTTTTTCCAATCCTTATAAGGAAACGAACATGTTAATGTAATTTACATTAAAACACAATTTGACTCTATTTCAAATTTTACCTGTAGTATCATTAACCCCCTTGAAGAAGAGGAAGCAGTCTGAAAATTTGAACCCCATCATTTTCTGACAGTCGGATCCCCATTGACATACCAAACCTAAAAAAAAATGACACTCTTCAACAACTCAGAAAATAAGAATTTGAAACACACCTGTGCCGGTGTAAAAGGAGATATAGTCCGCCGGGAGCCATAGTCCGGGTTCCAAAGACGACAACGGGATAAAGCGTTAAACTAACGGCTGATGTATAGCCTAATTGCATAAGCTGCTTACGATGCAAAATTTGCATAATCGCATAAGCTGCATAAGATGCATAAGTTGCATAAGTTAAGCTGCATAGGTTGCATGTGCTGCATAGGTTGCATGTGCTGCATAGGTTGCATGTGCTGCATAGGTTAAGCTGCATAGGTTGCATGAGCTGCATATAAGCGCATAGGTTGCATGAGTTGCATAGGTTAAGCTGCATAGGTTGCATGAGCTGCATAGGTTGCATGTGCTGCATAGGTTAAGCTGCATATGTTGCATGAGCTGCATAGGTTGCATGAGCTGCATAGGTTGCATTCTTCTTGCGTAAGAGGCAGCAGCTAAATATGTTGTAAACGTTGGAGCCAGCTCACTGTTGATTGGTTGGGGTTTGCGAGATCTATGTCCATCGGTGGACGAAAGGTAGGGCACTCATTGAGAATGTGATCCGCAGTCTGTGATGGAGAACCACATTGGCAAGCTGGCGATGGCCGCAGCCCCCATCGGTGCATATTGCTGTTGAAGCGACTGACTCCTGTGCGAATCCGGTTTAAGGTGACCCATTCCTTGCTTGGGAGATTGCTGCCAGATGGAAGTTCTGTCTTAGGTGTAATAGAGAGTTGATCTGGTCTTGGAGTATCTAGCCAGGCAGTATTCCATGTCTGTAAGATGTTGAATGGGGGAGCTGGAGAGTTTAGCAGCGTATCGACAGAAAGGTCGGCGAGAGCGCAGTCTCTGTCTGCCGAGTTGGTGTGATTCTTTGACAGTGTTATGCAGCAGGTGCTTGTTGTCCAGCAGGGCCTTATTCATTAGTTTGTGCGTGTGATGTTCTCTCCGAAGCACTCCAGGTGCAATGCCTGAAAGCACTGGTAGAAATTTAGATGAAGTAGGACGGAGGCAACCAGTAATGGTTCCCAAGGTCTCGTTGAGTACTGTGTCCAGCTTCTTTGTGTGAGAGCTGTTACACCATGCTGGGGCGGCATATTCAGCAGTGCTGTAGGCCAGGGCCAAGGCGGTGGTGCGTAGAGTCGTTGGGCTGCATGGCACCCCATGAGGATCCAGCAAGTCGGCACAGGAGGTTATTCCTCGAAGATACCTTGGCGCATACGGACTCGAGGTGCTGCTGGTAAGTAAGCTGCCGGTCAAGCTTCACTCCCAGGTAGGTTGGTGTAGGATTGTATGACAGGGGCGCTCCATTGAGGTTGATTTGAAGCTGGCGATGAGCCTCTTTGGTGTTGAGGTGGAAGGCAGTAGCGGTGGTCTTGGCTTCGCTCAGCTTCAGTCTCCAGGTCTTGAGATATGCTGCAAGTAGGGCCATATCTGCAGTAAGTGTATTTCTACTTCTGTCCAGCTGCTGGCCGAGTGGAGAAGGGCAAAATCGTCGGCGTAGCCATATTGTCTAGATGTTGTTTGAGGTAAATCGCTGATATACAAGTTGAACAGCATGGGAGCCAGTACAGATCCTTGTGGTACTCCGTTCCTCAGACGACGCAGACGACTACTCTGCCCATCACTGGTCTTGAGAATAAAGCTACGGTTTGCAAGCATGTTACATATGAATTGTACAAAGTGACGATCCGGCATGGTCCTGAGAGTGTCAAGCCCTGGTGTCACACGGTGTCGTATGCTGCATACGACATAAGATGAAAGTGCTCCGGCCACGGCGAAATCCTGCTTGTTCGTCAGGCAGATGGGGTTCGACGGCGGACTCCAGCCGGGCCAGGATCATCCTCTCAAGGAGTTTGAAGCAGTGGCGTAGCCAGAGGGGGGGCAGGGGGGCAGCCGCCCCCCCCCCCTGTGGGGAATATTGCCCCTATTGCCCCCCCTGAAAAATTAGTGATTTACATAGGCATGTACTATACTAACACATTTTAATATATTGCTTGCCCACCCTGAAAATGTGTTTTTTGTGCCCCCCTTTGCCCCCCCTGAAAAAACAAGCTGGCGACGCCACTTGCCAGAGGGGGGCAGGGGGGGCATCCGCCCCCCCCCCCTGTGGGGAATCTTGCCCCCCTCTTGCCCCCCCTGAAAAAATTAGTGATTTACATAGGCATGTACTATACTAACACATTTTCATATATGCTTGCCCCCCCTGAAATGGTGTGGCCCCCCCTTTGACCCCCCCTGAAAAAAAAGCTGGCTACGCCACACTGGTTTGAAGGATACACACAGTAGTGATATTGGGCGGTAGTTCTTAGGGTTGTCGACAGGCTTGCTTGGTTTGGGGAGTGCGATGATAGTAGCCCTCCTCCAGATCTTGGGTAAGGACTGGTTGGTAAGGCAATATGTGCCTGGAGCCAATCTAGACATCATGGGGCGCATTGCATCAGGAACTCTGCTGGTATGTTATCAGGCCCCTGGGCCTTTCCACTCTTTAGTTGGTTGATAGCAGAGGTAAGCTCATCTAGTGAGAAGGATGTTGAAAGTGACCCATCCATGCTGGGGGCTCGACGAAGTTTGGTGATCTCTTTTTTGACAGAGCGAGTGTGATCCTTATCAATGTTCTTGAAACGACCATTTGCGAGGAGTTGCTCAGCAATTGAGTTGGCAGTCACTGGACATTTCGATGGTTTGGAAATTCTGCCGGTGAGGCGGTTTATAGTCTTCCAGGCCTTCCTGTTGGAGTAAGTGAAGTCGATTCCTTGGACCGTCTCCCAGCGCCCACGGCGTTTCTTGTCCAAGCAGTTTGTCCGATCTGAAGCCTTGGGTGCTGCTTCTTCCCCGGGTTCAGAATTCAGGACCACATTGTAAAGAGTATCACATTCCTCATTTCAGGACGACGGCAGCCACGTGAGATGGTCTTCTTTGCTATATTAATAAAGAGTTTAGACAGTGCTGTGTAAGAATGTCCAGGTTGGAGGAGGTTGGTGTCGGGAGGTTGGGCACTTCTGAATCCACCAGGTTCTTGAATTGGTCCCAGTCTGCCTTGCGGAAGTTACACCTTTTCACTGGCTTTGTTGGTACAGGCTGAGCGATCAGTGATGGTCTGTGTTGGGACTTCGGAAAGCGGTCGAGAACAGTACCGAACGGAGATGGTGTCCGTGTTTGCAAAAACAAAGTCAGGATTTGTAGACGTATTCCACCTTCCAGAGTAGAAACTGTCTGGTTGCTTGGGGTCGTGCAAAAGTTGTCCGCCGGATTTTGAAGCCCAGTCCTCTAGGGTAGCTCCATCAGGGTTGGTATTCCTGTAACCCCAGGTAATGCTATGACTGTTAAAGTCACCAGCGTAAATGCAAGGTGCACCATAAGTTGGTAAAGAGTTTGCTTGAAGCCGATGGTTAGGTGGCTTGTAGACATTGGTGACATGAACACCTGCAATTTGGGTCGTTGCCCATTCCAGGGTGGTGTCTGCAGGTGAGGCTGCAATTTGTTTCCATTACTAGCAAAGGTGGCAATCCCGTGGGTAGCGCTCTCGGTGTGTGCAGCTAGGGTGTAGCCGCAAATGCTCAGAATGGAACTGTCAGTAGCATGTGTCTCTTGGAGAAGAATCGCAGTGACTTTAAGCGTACGTATGTGTGAGGTGTTCGATGATATTGATCTTTGCCCTAGTGAGACCTTCCACGTTTAGTTGGAACACTGAGATGCCATCTGGCTTGACATCCGGTGATGCCTGCCCTAATGAGGGCACGTGTACCAGACTGGCATCAGATAGTGTCCTCTGACGGGGCATGATCAAAATACAGTGAGATAAAAAAGACAACAGTGAGTTAAAAAGACAGTGAATTAAAAAAAGACAACAGATGTTAGCGTAGCCTCAGTTGATTATCATTCGCCTGAAAAGACCAGTAACCGGGGTTCACCACGAGGAGGTTGATAATCTTGAGCTGCATATGTTGCATTTTAAGCTGCACAATCTGCATAATTTTTAAATAAAAGTGGACATTTTTAATTTTTTCCCTGATTGTTTCTGTTTCATTTTTAATTTTTTCCCTGATTGTTTCGGTGTTTTCGACCCCTTTATGTTTCGGTGGTTGATGAGCATTGCCTGAACCCAATTCAGCTACTATTTTTTTTAAAGCGGCACTTGCACATTTTCACAAAATATAAAATTTCTTCAATTTGCTCTGAAATGATAGCCTAGGCCATTGGAAGAATAGAGATACACCTTTTTTACACATAAAATGACATTCTCAAAAAACAGATAGGGACGTTAATAAGAGGTTAAAGACATCCAGGTAATTTGTAGGCTAGCTTTTAAGTTTTCCATTACTTTAATCAACAAATGTGTATATTACATGAATATTATAGACTCGTACTCATTGATATTAAAACCACAAAGGTCACAGACCGGTCAAACAGCGTCCATGCCGTGGGAAACATGCATACGGCGTGCGTTTTCTTGTGTTAAACGCCATTTCCTTCGTCTGCTGAATTAATGTCGCCGGCGACATTAATTATCAAATCGTTCTGTTTACCCATAAGGACGCTGATTTGGTCTTATTCATTTCAAGTGAGGACCAATGTATATAAAAGCTTTACAACCATGCAAAAATATAAATTTTGAAAAATCTTGAGGGCGCACTATTTTTCAAATGTGCCAGTGTCTCTTTAAATGTTCAAAAATAACAATGATTTTAAACAAAAGTGGACATTTGGATGGTTCCCGGAGATTTCTGGATGGTTCGCGGCTCAGTTGTATCTCAATGGTTGTTGAGCTTTGCATCTTATGCAGCTTATGTAATTTTGGACCTTATCAGCTTATGCAGTTTGTGCAACTAATGCATCTTATGCAATTATGCAGTTAATGCGATTATGCAGCTTTTGCAGCTTATGGAATTATGCAGATTATGCAGCTTATGCAATTATGCGTTTTACACCAGCCTTGGAACTAATGTTGCGTGAAGAGTCAACTGAATCGAATGACGACTTCTTTGCAGTCATAGGTGGACTATAAAAACTTCTACACACAAACAAACAACATACAACCAAACAATCTCACCGCGGTCTCGGTAATGATTTTTAATTGGTGCAGTTAGGTCAGCACTCGCGCTCATAGCTCATAAGCATTAAGGTTATGGGTTTGAGCCCCCTGTCGCCATGTGGTTGTGCACTTGAACAAGGCACTTTTACCCCTCGCTTGCCTCTCTCCACCCAAGAGTATGTGTTACCGGCATAGGCTGTAAGTAAACACTCGCTGTGCGGAGGAGTGCGAACCCTCACAGAATCTTAGAGATAGTGTCCATGGCTAGTCATATATATTGCACAGAAAAGACCAACAATTTGTTCTACGCTACGCCGCTTTTTTCGTGATATTTAAGCTACTGCAGCTCAACTTGATGGGCATATTCTATATAGGTATGGCACAAGCAGGACACTATTATCATTAGCCATATTTGCGTCATAACTAGCTCAATTTCGCCGCGCTGAATCTTTTCTCCCCATCGAAATTCATTTCACCGCGGTGAAATCTGACCTGCTGCTGGTGCACTATTCCACACAGATGTTCTATTTCTATAACAAATTCCTTTAACTGAATAGACAATAAGGTGAAGCCATTTTAAAGAAGGGCAAACTGCATCTTCCTGTGGTTTCAAATCAGGACCCTATGCCACGTGCGGCAGCCCCTAATCCATGTGATGTATCATTAAGTAGACCGTAATGAAGATGAAAGAAAGCTTATGGTGACCTAGTAATAGGACCTATGGTTGGGGGGTCTAACGGTCAAAATGTTTTCCAAATCTGTAAATGATTTTAAGACTTCTTGTACTACAAAATTGCATACCATAATCTTGGACTTGTGTCATATACATGATCTTTGCCTGTGGTTTCCCTGTTTGGGGTTTGCTGTCCAAGGCCTAAATTTCGTGCTCTTGAAGACCCGCGGACCCGTGTACCTGACGTAAATTTTATGTCCGCTGATTTTTAAAGAACCTTTTTTGTTTAAAAAAAAAAAAAAAAAATATGAAATTGTTGTATGTTAAAGCGGCCTGGCCACATTTTCACAAAATATGAAATTTCTTCAATTTGCTCTCAAATGATAGTCTAGGCCATTGGAGAACAGAGATATATTTTACACATAAAAATAACATCTCCAAAAACAGATAGGGACAAAAATAAGAGGTTAAAGACAATCCAGGTAATTTGTAGCCAACTTTTAAGTTTTTCCATAACTTTAAATCAACAATGTGTACTATTACATGATATTTTTGACTCGTACTCACTGATATTAAACCTACCAAAGGTTATAGAACCGGTCAAACAGTTTCCAGAGCGTGAGAAACTTGCATACGGAGTGCGTGTTTCTTGTTAATGCCATTTTCGTCGGTCGTCTGCTGACTTTTATAGTCTCACTGAATTATAAAATCGTTCTGTTTACACCATAAGAAGGCTGATTGTCTTACTTAATCATTTCGGGTGGAGGGCTTTTGTATACTAAAAGGCTTTACAACCATGCAAAAATCATCGTTTTTGAAAATCTTGAGTGAATCTTGAGGGCGCACTATTTTTCCAAATGTGCCGTGTCTCTTTAAGGAAGGTTTTTGCTTGGGGGGGACACTGTAAAATGTAAATTCCGTTAATATAAAATTGCTAAGGATCTCTATGTAGTCCGAGTATTCATGTTTTTTTCGCAACGGGTCTTCTCCCAACATCACCCTAGTTGGGTTCTTTAATTCACTACCGCGTGTACAAATAGTGTTTGAGATAGCCAGCACACGCCTACAATACCTGTAAATATATCCTAGATCAAACTGTAGCGGTCTTAGTGATTTGATTCTGGTTCCTCAAGCCAAACCTTTTGCTAGTGTTAATGTTCACACTTGGAACGCTCGTTCCATTTCAAATAAAACAGTCACAATGTTGGACCATGTCATTGATAAACCATCCCCATGGATGAACATGATGATATAGGTGTTTTAATAAAAAAACACACCTTAATCTAGTTGCCTTTCCCATTGGTTTTTAAACATTAGTTTAGAACATATTCGTGTTACTGACAAAACTAAGTCTGTTTAATTTGTTGAGGTGTATCGACCCGTACCGTCTGCTCCCAACGGCCTTCTTACTTCCCAGTTCTTTATTAATTTGTTTTATTTCTTCTTTAAACTGGGTAACTTATTCATTGGACGATACAAGATGTCCTCTGTTCTTCCATAAGGCCCGGTGTACATCTTAAAATTAATAACATACAAATATAATATCATTTGACTACAGATTTGTCATTTCACAAGAAGCATAATGATAAAAAGTGAAAGAAATCATTTGTACTATAAATGCATCAATATAAGGTATAACAGGCAAGATAAAAGTAATGATGAGTGATTGGCAATAATAAATCAAAATTAAGACAACCTTTACGTGGATAACAAAATTGAGTTCTTGACTGAGTTCGAGCAATTTCTTGATGACATTTTGTACTACTCCTGGCCAATTGGTTAATTCGGGGGGCGTTAAGTTCAGGTGGATAATCACTATAAGTGGGATTCTGAGCGTTTCTTGTCCACTTTGTCTACGTATGGCTTTTACCAACAAGTCCATGGAGCCACACCCTTGATTTAGTGATAACTCGGTTTGATGATGATATTGTTCGTAACTGTCTTGACCATCCTATGTTCGGTATGTTAAACCACCTCCTTGAAGTCTGTAAAAACTTCGCTTGATTTTCGCAATCTTGACATTGATCAATACTCTCCTCTCCTCAATCCCTGTCGATTGTGATGATCCTGATACACTGTGATTATTATCAGGCCATTAAATCTTCTGTTCTGGATGAACTTTGCCATATTGCCACTAAGGACCATACCCCCAGGACTCACCTTTTTAGTATAATAGTAAGATCTACCTGGAGAGGCCGGTTCGGAGGCGTCTTGAGCGTATATGGTGCAAATCATGGTCTGATGATGACTATAACCCACTTATTGTTCAGAAAGACAAACTCGGTAAACTAATTGTTAATGCTAAACGTGACTTTTTACTGACAAATGTCTTTGTTGTAGTACTAAGGACGAGTTCATGACAAAGTCTTTTGAATTCATCTTCTCGGGCTTTGTCCATTCCTAAATCTGACCCTGATCTTGCCAACGATTTCCTGACTTTTTTTTTTGTTAAGGTGATAAGAAATAGGTACAATATGACTGTCAATGCTGACTCATCTTGAAATGTCTATTACCTATCATCACCAGGAGAGTAAACAGTTTGACAGCATATCTCACACTTTGAAGCATTCTATCGTATATCCCTGTACTTTCGATCATGATGTACTTACAAACTATAGACCAGCTGCCAAATGAACTTACGAAATTCAATGTTGTGCTTTTACCATCTACAATTAATATTCAGAGGTTAATGGCTTGCATATTTTGGATTGAGGGCATTGGCCAAAAATCAATGCACCGCGCTCAGCTAGTTTGACGATGAATAATGGCACAAGCCCCGCAGGGGCGGAGCTGGTCAAACTGACGCAAGTGCATTGATTTTTGCCAATGCACGAGAACTAAAAATATAAAGACATTAACCTAATTCATAAACGTTATTAGAGCAGGACATCTTAAAGAAAACTCTGAATAGCTCAGAAATCCAATGCAGTACGTTTCTAACGAAACATGCCAGTACCGGCCATAAAATGAACAATCAACGTCGCGGTTACACGTTCTAAGCACTCGCGTACGATCATTAACGGTTTTGCATTTGACTGTTCATTATTCCGAAGGTTCGTTATTCCGAAGGTCGTTATTCCGAAGGTCGTTAATCCGACAGGGGATGTCTATACCTACGTATTGGCGTTATTCCGAAGGTCGTTAATCCGAACATTTGTTTCTTTATTCCGAAGGTTGTTATTCCGAATGTTCGTTTATCCGAAGTTGCGTTTTTCCTAAGGTTCGTTTTTCCGAAGGTTCGTTGATCCGAAAATGAAATAAGGTTCGTTGATCCGAAAATGAAATAAGGTTTGTTGATCCGAAATGAGAAAAGGTTCGTTGATCCGAAAATGAAATAAGGTTGTTGATCGAAAATGAAATAAGGTTTGTTGATCCGAAATGAGAAAAGGTTCATTAAAAAATTGCACAGTATTTTTATATACAATATTATACAACAAAACCACATAAAAAGACAAGTATGGCCTACATAAATCAAGAAGTAAACATAAGTAATAAACTGAACTTCGCTGTAAAATAAATATACTGTGCTTGCCCCCCCAACCATTGGAAAAACAATTTAAAATAAATTAAACATCCACAAGTGTAATTTAAAACTAACAGCTCATAGATTGCACACACTAGATGCCAGAATAATACAAATATATATCACCATAAAGCCAGACACAATGACAGAACCAAAACAGGAATTACGCGGTGCGCAATACAAAAAATAATGTAATAAAACTGATGGGAAAAAATTAAGACTTATTCAAAAGGTCAATATTTAAAAAGGAAATGGGCGGCAATGAAAACGCTCTGTCTTAACTGGAAGCTGTGAAATCTTGTGAACTATGCGCAAAAGGCGACCATTACTCTCTAACCTTGTAGGAGGAATGAGACATTTAGTCCTATCATTCTTAGGCAGCGCCTTCGGCAAACCTACGATAATGCTCCACTCTCCTATCAAAGAGAGAGTCAAGTCTGCAATCATTCAAAGCTGTCTGCCCTGCCAAAAATTTCACCCTTATGGAAGTCTCATGCTCCAGAAAAAAATTATCGCACTTAGGTAATGTACAAGTTTAGCAGATCATATAAGGGCATGAGTACCATTTCAGAGATAAAGCCACAGAAGATCTTGGTATAGAATCAATGGAACTCGTTTTGCCATAGGTCTATTTGGTTTAATAAGAACATAAGATCAGTCCAAAAGTTATTTTTTGACGAGGCTTGGCATAAACGGTATTTTTTTTTGCATCGATGATCTTTTGTATGATGAGCTGCCTAACCTTGTTTAAATCTTTTGATGCCTCATGTATTGAAATTGACATCCAATATAGAGATAGAAGGAAATATAATAGTTGGTTGATAACATTGTTCGACGTGGGCTGCTTGATGATTTTTGCCTCAAGATTTTTTGACTCATTTGACATCTTCTCTAATCTTATTTTGGCCCTAGGTTCTCGGTATGCCTATAATTATGTCCAATAAAAGTTTGCCCAAAAACATGTGAATTGGAAAAAGTTGAGCGCCCCATGTGTCTCGAAAATTGATTGGGAGGAAGTTCATATTCGAAATGTCAAATGTACAATTGGGTACACCAGCTCGATCATTTTATTTCACACAATTTCCACAAAGTGATTGCCCTCAATAACCTTTTTAACAATTAAATAGGAAAAGATTCACCAGGTGTGTTTTTGTCATATTGCCCCCGAAACTATTGAGCATATATTTGTGAGTGACACAAGTAAAAATTTGGGAGTCTTATTTCTGGGATTAACATTTTAAGTGACCAAGGGGGGGGGGGTTTTTTCCCATAGTACCAACATTGATTTTTTTGACATTCCTAGGTTACGCAATCCAATTTTTCAAGAGTTTTTTGCTAATTGTCTGATTTATTATACGCTTCACCTGATACTAAAAAAAATACAATCCGCCCACGGGGTCATTAGAATAATTAGGTTGGGTTTCCCTAGGAACCCCCCCCCCCCCCATGGGCCAATAACGGCAGCTGAAAAAATCAAGATATTTTACTTAATTAAAAAAATAAAGTAAGTAATGAAATCTTGGGATTTATTTGCTTTAGATATATACCTTAGGGGCAATTATTACTAATAATAATACTTAAATGAAATAACCTTTTATATGCTAGAGCATCAATTTTAACTTTTGTCCATGAACGTGCTCTTAACTAAACTGTGTACATCTCTGGGAAAAATAGTGATTTTGAAGTTTTCTGAGAAAAATACAATATGGCTATACTTTTTGGCTATATTTTTTGCAATGATTATTTTTTTAATTGGTTATTCTAGAGTAGATATATGAATGTTTTTGGTTCAAAACCTCATATTGGAGTTGCTGAGGATGGAAATGTGCGACCCCCTCCTTTTCGGGGGGAGAGTGACACTTTCAATTGCCATAGGTCACAGGTCAAGTTCGGATTTTCATTTTTTATTGTGGGTATTGGGTTCCTTAACGTGACCCCCCATTTACTTGTGTTATAAGTGCCATGATCAAACTCCCATGGGAAAGTGGTTATATCTGGGTTTGGTCCCTAGGACCCCCCCCCCCCCCCCCCACGGGCACTAACAGAATTTTTTTTAGCTTGGGCACTTAAGTGTTAATGAGAAATCTGATCCAGATTGTCAATTAAATACTTTTGTCGTATGTTTGGCATTGAAAAAGACCCTTATCCTTTATCTTAGTTAAGTTTGTGCTGTAAATTTTTACAACATAAATGTTGTTTTCAGAACAACCTTCCTAATTTCACTGCTTTTAAATCATTTCCCCAATATACAAAACGCATGTTAAATACCATAATTGCCATAAAAAGGGTAAATTAGCTCAACATTTTAAAAGTGGCGTTTTGATATAAAGTAAGAGCTTTTGCCGTAAGACCTGTTTTTGTTTTTTTTAATATTTTACCTTTGACTTTGTTTTAATTAATTTAAATTTCTTTATTTTTTTTATTTTTTTTATTTTTTTTATTTTTTTTATTTTTTTTAGTTTCTTTCATTTTTTTGTTTTTGTGTGATTCTTTGTTTTGTTTTTATCTTATGCGAATGATAATAAAAGACATGAAAAAAAACCACACAACCAAGATTGCTGATATAAATACAAGGTTCACATTTATCGCCCATAATGGAGATCAAAATGGATTGTCAATGTCTTCAGTAAGGTTCAGTAAGTCCAATCAATAACTTCAATTTTGATTATATATTTTACAAAACCATGTTTCCCGCATCTACGAAATTGGCACCCACCCAGATAGCAAACTATAAGTTGGCGCGGTCGCGGTCGGCAAGGCCAACGTTTAATGAGGCCGACGTTGGAAAAATGGATGGAGTGAATGGTCGTTCTTTGGTCGGTAAGCCAACGTCGGGCGACGTTGGAAAAATGGTGGGGGTTACATAGTCGTTTCTGTTGGCGGGCCAACGTCGGGGCAATTTGTCCCGCCGACTATAATTAGCTAATCTCCTTAGGGCCTACTTCAGAAAAGGAAAGAGTATAGCCAAACGGACATCCGGGCTTTTGGCAAAATAAGGCCTATGCTTAGGCAACAGTGTGCGTAAAAATAAAACATAGGACCTATGCCATTGCAGTGATCATGTTTTTTGATTGGTGGCAATTTGTTTTCACCACGATACGGGGATTCCCTGAGCTTTTCCTGGTTTGTTTTTTTTCCCCCCGCTGTGAAGCTCTGTGACGGTATGTAGCCCATTTTAATTGATCTTTAGATCTTTTACTTAGTGTGTAAGTTTTACATTGCTAATTATATTTTGCCCCCTTGTTCACAAGCAGGTAGATTTTAGCTAATTAGGTAAGGTACGGAACTTGTAAATATAAAGTTTGTCCCTGGTTCGATTCCTGGTCAGGTATTATAGTTGATGATTTTCTGTCACTATAGATAAGATAGGAACTATACTCGTGTATTAAAATGTTTAAAACCATAGGGAACTTTTTTTCACAACAAGGCCAATTAGTGATACAAAATAATGTTAAAATAAGCCTGGGCAATGTTGGGCCAACGGATAAAATGACGTTGGGTGCGCCCGCCTGCCAACGTGAAACAATACGTTGGGCCAACGTTTGCCCAACCAAGTTATGCTATATGCAAATCGGACCAATACGAATTGTGGACTCTCCTTTTTGACGAAGACATAATCGGATTGGAATGAAATGAACGGCAATAAAAGCTTATTTATTTTGCTTTAAAGAGCGTATACCAAACATAGACCCCATGTGTTTCTTATTTTAACAAAATTCTTTGTCCCGTTCTAATGAAAGAAAACAAACAAAATATTATATGTTATACTAACACAAAACCCATCTGACCTGCGCTACGGGTATATCCAAGGGCCAGCATACGCCTTACAACCTGCTGTACCGCAGGGTCTTGTTTGTAGGTTCCACTTAATCCCAACTCGTTGATTTTCCGCAGAAGGCTTAGGCAAAAGTGAAATAGCACCCTTTAGTTTCAGCTTGTGGTACTTACTTGCGAATCGCGCTGATTAAGCCGACCTCGAATCGGTGACCACTACGGCGGGGGCAAAAGGAGTGTTAGTGATAGCAATTATCTCTTGCTGAATGGATCTATAATGTAATCTATACTGCTGTTCGCGCCGTCTTTCCTATTGACATTGCCATTGATAGTGGCATCATCCTCTTGGTATTTTCCATGTACTGTAATTATGTGGTAAGGGGAGGAGCGTTTACGGAATGTGCGTCAATGAAAACTTCTCTACATTGCGCCTACAATCCAACTCTCTTCCTGATGCAAAGACACACACACCCAAGTGTTGTCAATTTGCGAAAGCTTTCTATCACCGTCCCATTTCTGGGCCCAGGGACCGGCGATATTAACGTTGGCAATACCAGCTGGTAATGGGGGACTAATGTGGCTCTGTGCGATTAGAGTGCTTCAATTTCATCAAAACTTGGACTGACACAACGTTTGATAGCAGAATCTGTTTAAAAAAAAAAAAAAGCTTAGTCATACGCTCTTCTTATGGGGAATGAAGGGTCCTTGGTGATTATGTTCTTATTCTCTCAACCAGAAAGCAAATCTGTTGAGGCGTTCATCTTCTGGAATCAGGCAAATGAGCGGGGTGGTAGAGTGCATTTAGAATGACGATATCCACCAGGCGCAAGTTCTTTTTTGTTTTTCTGTATCGAGCTCGACATTGTGGCTCGAAGCATCCCCCCCGCCCCCAGTAAGATCTTTCTACTCTAATACATCCCCGCTACTATCATTTTTCGGTGGAAGTGGTATCCTTCGAAACACGAATTATCCCTCCCCGGCGTCGGCCGGGAGGACAAGGCGGCCACTGATAATGCCGCCATTTTTGAACGCTTTTTCGCTCGTTTTGATCGTAATCTGCGTTTCGTTACGAATAACTAAAGAGAGTGTTAAATGTTTTTGATATTAGCAAAACACTCGCTGAACAATGGGCGTTTTTGGCCATGTTAGGCGATCCACAAACCACGGACCTTCTTTTTACTTGTTCCTGCACACTTTGTTGATCTTTGTTCCTGTGACAACACCTTTTTTCACCTAGTAACAACAAGAAACTCTATACTTGAAGTTTATGTAAGATTGGAGCAGGGCCGTACGCAGGATTTTTATACGGGGGGGGGGGGGGGGGTGGCTGGTCCTTCTGAAAAGTGGATTCTTTCTTTTTTCAGAAAAATAGACCTAACCCCTTAAAATGGCCGTTTTTTTTGGACGTTTTTAGCATGTCATCACCAAAAGGTGGACTTTTCCTTTATTTTTTCTCTAATTTTGGACTTTTTTATCAAAAATTTAAAAATCGGCAAAAAAGTGGGCCTTTTGTCCTTTTGTGGATTTGGGGAAGGGGGGGTGCGACAGCACCCCTCGGCACCCCCGTTGCCGTACGGGCATGATTGGAAGGATAGATAAGATAGATGCATCCAAATTATTCCAGTCAACAGTAAACCTAAAAAAACTTGCAAGTCGTATGCATATTGCAGCCCCGGAATTACAATTCATATTTGATATGAATTCAAACAATCTAAACAACTTGCGGGAAAACGTGCTTACAAATTAAAATACAAATTCCAGCCAACCTCAGTTAAAATGGCTCAGAGCGACCCCGATAAGGTTCCTGAACAGATAAGAATAAACACCGCCAACATGAACCCACTGGCACCCACCAATTACCAGCCTCCCCCGCCCCAACCAGTCCCAATGCAACTAACCAGCAAAACCCGAAACACCCTAGAAAGCCGAGAAACGCGAAATTCTAATAATATATATTGTATAATTTACTATATATAGGATATATAATAGATATATATATATAATATATATATATATACGCTTACAAACGTGATCGCAATCTTGCCAATCACTTGGTTAGTGCGTGTCCACCCCAAAACCATTGCAAACTGACAGTCCGGAACTTACTCATGTAAGCGTAAACGGATTTCGCATTTTTTTGCAACATTGTAAAATATGTGATTAATGACACTCAACTTCATATTGAAGGTCCGCAAGGATCTTTTGAAGTCACCAGTCGCTTCACATTGCATTTCATTAATGTTATTATGCTATCCAGTGTCCAGAAATGGCAACTTTTGTATATAGGTGAAGCTCAGCGTCGTCTCGCAGATCGGACCACCGAACACCTTCGGTCCATCAAAAACAATTTCAGTGGTTTCCAGTGGCAAAACATTTCAACCCACCTTCATCCTGTAGTATTCACTGATTTTATGTGACTGGCCTGTTAGTTGCAATGGAGCCCAATCGGGGGGAACGTCTGGAAAGCAGAACACGTCTATTTTAAGACTTGAACTTTCAATTCCCATGTGGTCTCAACACAAAATTTGACTTATTTGACATAGATATTTTTTCTTTTCATTGCCATTTTTCCGGGCATTTGAATTAGTGCCGCACACTGTGCTTCTTAAGTAGCCTATCCAACCCTCTCATGGTCATCTCTTTAACTCTGAATTGCTAGGGTGATCACACCTACCACACCTAAGCCTCTTGTTTACTGTTCATTCGTGCATGCACTGGCTATTACTTTTTTTTATCAATGTCACCTGATCATGATGCTTTTTACTTTTGTTCCTGTTCCTTTATGTAATTGTTTTTTTGCTTTGCGTTCTTGCCTGGTATATTTTAGCTCATTGCAATCTTGTACAACATATATATATATGATATATTATATATATATATATATATATATATATATATGGTGTTGTAGCCTGATGTTTATTCAGACGTAATACTATTAGCATTTTGCATTAGCTCACTCATTGAGGTTGAGCACTCTAGTATTCATAAACAATGTCTGGCGTGATGGAGTGGGTCAGTGGCTTAACGGGTCCATTGATTCATCATTGTGGATTGCTTTAGCTCTGATTTCTGTACTGAAGAGAACACAAAGTTAGAAAACGGTACTGTCGCAGATGGAGTATATTACGTCCTGTCATGCTGTTGCCCTATAGGTTGCAGAATGTAGTTGAGCACTCTTTTGCTTTCTACAACTGTACATGGTTTATGTTGTTCGCCTTGATTGTTTTATAAAGCCGTAATACTATTAGCATTTTGCATAGCTCACTCATGAGTTTGAGCCACTCTGTATTCATAAAAAATGTGTGGCGTGATGGAGGGGTCAGTGGCTTAACGGTCATTGATTCACTTTCATTTGGGGATTGCATTTAGCTTGTGCTGACACGATGAGAACGCAAAGTTTCGAAAAACGGTACTGTCTGCGATTAGTATATATATTATATATAGATATATATATATAATATATATATATATATATTATATATATATTTATTTTTATTTTGGTACTATTTGTAAGCTTCTATTCTATTTTCATATTTGGGTATATTTTCCTATGCAATAATGTTTGTATATTTTTCTTGGTTCTTTTATGTTACTTTCTTATCCTTCCACTTTCTCGTTCTGTTTTCTTTCTTGCGTTTCCTCCTGTTTCTTTTCATCCCTTTTTCACATATTCTTTTTGTCTTCTTTTTTCTCTCTCTTCTTCGTTTCTTCCTATGCTATTTCCGTATTCATCCTTCTGGTTCTTACTTCTCCTTCAATTTAACTTTCCTTCTGCTCATCTCTTCTCCTTACCGCAGTTATCTTGTGTAGTGACCTCCGGGGACAATTTCCTGCCGCCGTGCGCCGTGCTATCACAGCCCCGCTCTCTAGTCATACGCTCCGACGCAGACGCTTACGATCCTTCACCTGCGCGCTCTCGCGTTCCACCGCATGTTGTCCTATGGACGTCACGTATCAAATCATGGCGAGGTTTTCCGCGCGCATTGTCGAGTTTCACGCGCCGTGTATCGAGTTTTCCTCGCCTATGGCGAGTGTGAAGCGTTATATGTCGAGTTAACAAAGCGCTATCTGTCAGTTTGCCCTCTATACATCGAGTTGCTATCTATATGGTGACGTTGGCATCCATCCATGTCCAGTTTCATCAGGTCCAGAAAAAAAATCAGCTCGCGTTTCAAAAATCATGTCGAGTTTGCTCATGTTGAGAAAAAAATTCAGTCCAGTTTGCACATGTTGAAAAAAATCATGTCCAGCATTTTTTTACAACACGGCATGAATTATTCTGGACATGATTTTTCTGGAATGATTTTGAGAAACTCGCACATTTTAGAGTTCAAAAACTGGATAGGCAGCGCTGAAACTCGACATAAGCGGGGTGGTAAACTCGATTACAGCGCATGAAACGACATGCGAGGGGAAACTCGCCATGAGTTGATACGTGGAGCGTGCCTATTGTCCCATTAGGTCACTTCACGCATTCACCACCTGACACGGCACTATGGCCGAAAATATTGGGAATTTCTCGTGAAGTAAAATTATGTGGTTTGATTCCATTGAATATATTTGACTTTCTAGACTTATAAATAATCAAACCTACGCAGCCTCACCTTATTACCTTATTATATATTATAGATAATATATATATATATAATATATATATATATATAATAAATGCGAAACTGCAGTATGCGAAAATTGTAAATGTTTTTCCATCATTTACTGACTTTGACTATTTCACTATATATTTCTGCGTGAGTTCCTCTTCTTGGACATTTTATGTATCTAGACTATAATATAGAGAGAGAGAGAGGAGAGAGGAGCGAGAGAGGAGAGAGACGAAACTAATTTCAAAACGCTATCCTTTCGGATTTAAACACTGACAACACTATCCATTTCGGATAATAAACGAACCTTATTTCTTTTCGAATAAACGAACCTTAGGATTATCGAACATTCTTTCATTTCGGATAAACGAACTTATTTCTTTTACGGATAAACAGAACCTTCGAATGAACGCACCTTCGGATAATGAATCACTCGGAACTAATGAACCGTAGATAACGAAACCTCGGAAAAACGAGTTTCGGATGAACGCACGGAACCTTTCGAAATAGCGATACTTCGGATAATAAACGAACCTTCTGATAAATACGTAGACCCCTCATTAACATACGCACCGTGCAATGACAAATACCAATGATTGATGTTTGTCCAATCATAAATCCTCTCCCATAATAAACGTTTTATGAATATATTTTAAATTAAGGTGTACTGTATTATTTATTACTTTAGATTTTAGTATTATTATTATTTTCTTTATTTTTGCGATTGCTTCCACCAGGTCCAACCTGATGAAGGAGAATTCTATGTCCGAAAATTGGCGAGTAATCCTGAAATACAAAACTGCTACGTCCGATCGCATAGTGTCAATTTCTTTCGTCTATTTATTTTGCACTATGCGAACACCAAATATATATATATATAATATATATATATATTATATATATATATATATATATATATATATATATAATATATATATATATATATATATATATATATATATATTTCTAGGAAAATGAAGGGGTAACGGTATTTAGCTTACTCTTTTGTTCTTTAATGGACTCGTTTTCTTCAGTTTCATTCAGATTGTAGTGACCGAGAAAATTCAACCCTGAAGAGAATAATGGAGAAAGTGCAACGTGTGGGTGGTGGGTGTATTTTTTCCATTATTTCTCCATTATTCCAGTCAATCAGGAGGTCACGCCAACATACGTTATTTTCTTTTACATGAGAAGACAATGGAATCGCTGTGACCTCAATAGCTGGTGGAAAAACACTCTGGAAAATATCCTGTTTTGAGGTCCAAATACCTGAATTCATTATAAATTCATGTATTATTGTTGCGGAATGTCAACTACATCTAAGTTGGTCTAATATGACGTGAAAGGGTGCTTGGGGGTTAAAGACAACGAATTAAAAGCGTTGAATTTTGTTTTAAAAAAGCGTGACCCCGTCTAACAATTTTCGCTGTGAACAATAGTACTTGGGTGACCTGCCGACTAACTGAATCACTGTAAATTCCTTTTTTTCAAAACAACGCAGTCCAACCCGTCACCATGTACCAAGCTTTTTATTTTGTGTATGTATAAAAAATAGTAAAATAATTAAAAAACCTAAAAAATTGTTTCTTTAAAACAAACCGGTTAACGGGGGCAGGACATTTTTTGGTACAATTTAACGAATTTGGTATCAACATAAAGCTTAAAATGTGCTGCTTTATTTAATGAAACAGTTTACTATGATCTCCCCATCATTTTTGATTAATTAGCATAAACCCACCCAGCCATACGCTTAAAAAACGTTTCCAAAAAAGTAACAACACATGGCAACATCCCGGTGACGTCAACCTGATTAGTCGGTGTTGCCACTAGGGCACCAAGAAGCATGTGACAACACGCGATGCAGAAGCACACACAGCGTAAGTGACAAGCATCTTGAACAGTTGTTGAAAAAGAAATCCCAACATAATTTTTATTGAGGGGCAAATTAATTTGATCGGTATTCAATTTTAATAAGTACATATTCATTGTTATTTGTGCGAGATTAGAACTTTATATGACTTGTATTAAGCGAGCAATCGTGAATTAATCACAGCAAGTGCGAATAAATCACGGCATCTGTAATTTTTTCGGATAATGACCAAATATAAAGCAGATTTACAGTAAGTTTTTTAAGCCTTTATGTCTCTTTTGAACATTTAAAATGCTCGATTTCTCTCTGACTTTTTTGCACTTAGAGGTATTGTTGTAATGACATAAACAAGGTTTTTTTTACATTTAGGCTTTATAACAAAGCGAAATGGATTTTCAGCCTCACCCAACCACCTCAAAAAAGTTACAAGGAAGCTTACGCGTGTACACTCTGCCTGTCATAATTCACGCCCGCCGTGTGCATCGACACAACATATATAAACGTGCGTAGCTCACGTATCTTGCGCCGTGGTCTTACCGTCTTACCGTGCATAACTCGTGTTTTCTCAGTCCGAGGGGTTGTTAAAGTACAATAAAATTCCAAGCTTTCAGACAAATCCTTATTAAACAGATCTTGGCCATGAAATGTGCGCCAAACCCCAATATTCTTGAAATGAAGTATTTTGCACAAAAGACTGACCCATTTATATAGGGTAAATCCCCACTCTGGGGCCATAAGCAGCGTGTCGATTGCAAGGCCACGGCGTGTGGTGGTTCATGTTATCAGCTCATGTCAGTGCTTCTACGAATTACAATTCCAAGTTTTTTTTTAAATTCAATCATTTATTACAAGAATCTTGCCAAGAAATTATGAGCAGAAATTCTTGAAATGAAAGTATCCCGAAAGTAATTAGCACCCCCCCAAACAATGACCATTATCACGGTCGCATTGTTACAACGTTGGGACAATGTTGGCCAACATCACAAGCGCTGGTGGGCCAACGTCGACAAGTGACGTCGGGCCAAAGTCATTTTGTCCGTCGGTCAAACGAAGATGGGACATGCGTCGTTATTTTGAGTGACCAATGTTGGCCAGCATTGGGCCAACGTTATCCAACCATAATTAAACGATGGTTTTGCCATGGTCTTAAAATCACTAATTGGGCTCATGAATAAAAAAAACATTTTCCTATGTTTTTAACACTTAATACACCAGTATGTTCATATTATGTTTATGGATATTTTATTATAGTAACTGAAAAATCGACTTACCGCCTGACCGGGATTCGAACCAGGGACCTTTGTATTAGAAGACTGAGGACTATCCAATTATACAGTGAGTAATTGTAAAATCCCATGAGAGTGCTTTCGTTAGCGAGTATAGAACATAAATAGTAAACTTTAAAAACTGGTCTAGTGTGGTGTGTACAGTGGTCATTATGTTTATGCATGCAATCCAATGTGTGCGATGCGTTGTGGTGCGTGAGTTGCATTGGCATTGCAATTGATGGCAATTATGCACTATCATTATAGTCGCTGACTAGTAGTATTATGACAAGGGAAAAAGGTTTTTTATAAGGGACTTCAAATAAGTGCAATGTTTAAACATTGGGAATAATTCAGTATTCTGCCACAGCATCCTTCAACATGCAGTGTATCCGTTGAGGCTGCCGAAATTCGTTAGGTGGTGGCACATACAAAATTCTTTCCTAAACGTTAAATGTTCAGTTAAAATAGGCTTATGACCGACTAGCTCTACCAGCTACCCAGGGCGCCGGCGCCAGGCAGGGTAAGTATTAGAGGGCCGAAGATTACCAAGATTGACTAAATACATTTGTTAAAAAAACACTGCTTTAGTTTTAAAGCAATTTATTGCTGAATAAAACTTTTATTGGTGAGGAATAATAGTCAGTATCTGGCAACTGATTGTATTTTGCCCTGTTTGCCTTGT
>JAMKCH010009955.1:0-30555 GCA_023653785.1 Ophioderma brevispina
TGGATACACACAGCCCAGGATTAGCTTACACAGCTCAACTAATCCTAACATCTAAGCCATTACCAATGACTGCACGAACAAACGAGTGAGACAACATGTTTTACTTCTTTGTTTTACACTGGCAGAATATGTCAAAATCATGCCACATCATGACTGCATACAATCAATAAGTGACAATAGGAAAGTGCTCAAGTTGGGAATTGGTACTGGGCATCTTGCCCTCATGACCGCCACTTTCAATTTTTTTTATTCAGTCCCATAACCCTTAACACCGGACTCTCAGGCTTTTTTTTTTAACTTTACAACCTCCTAATTAGAAGCCATCTCTATTCTAAATTCTAAAGGACACTTTGCAAAGTCAATATCCATATTTAGACATTTTGTTAAGTTCAAAAACACTACAAGTTCGGGAAATTGCAGTTCCAAAGCCCTTGATTTTTACAAAAATCAAGCCAGAAATCCAAATTATCTGTTCCGCAGACCTCCACGGTTGCTCCAAATTCAGTTCCGCATTCCGCATAGGGCAAAATCTGACATTGTAAGGCCATGCTATTTTTACAAAATTATCATAATTCATGTGACAAAAAAATGACAGACTCCCATTTGTTTGATGTTAAAACTGATTAAAGCTAACATGCTAAGTCACCTCTGAGTAACCATGAGAAATGGCATCCGTTTGCCATTGCTCCCATCAAAAGCAATCAACAAAATTATCCAAAATAGACACTTCACAATTTCTTTTTGATTTCTATGAATGAAAATCATCGTCACACCGATTGGAATACGTGATTCGATCTGCAGCAGGTGGAAAGGGGAGGGGAGATGTGACAGGCTGTGATCGCAATCATGCGAGAGAACTTAGAGGGAAAGGGATGCTTCCTGTTCCACGATCAATATCCTTGGGTGACAAGTGATTCGACCCCTGGTTTTGGGTCAACCATGAAGAGCACTTGGTCATGTATGGTCATGGAGATGCATGTTCCAGAGTGTATATATGTGCTAATGGTTTCATTACTAATGACAGAAGTTACTAGAACATGATGAATGCTAAAAAATCCGTCCCTATGAAGTGTTGCTGAGTTTAAGGTTGCTAAATCCTTTGTTTGATTTTACCCGTGCTTGCTTTGGGGATTTTTAATGCAAAAACTTGGAAATTATTTAGTTTTAATACTTGGGAATCATCAGGAATATCTGGATGAATGTACAAAAACATGCAGAGTTATGAGTCTTTAAGGGTAAATACCCATATGCAGAAAACAATATGACTATTTCTTAAAATTAAAGGGGGATGGCCCGATTTAAGGATATGAAGTTTTCATCTTGATAGATTGGCCTTCACCCAAAAACCCCACCTGTAAAGTTTCGCGCCGATATTTTAATGCGTTTTCACGTGAGAGCAGAAAACGTGATTTCATAAGCCCCATAGAGTACTGTGTAAAATTAATATTGGTCGACCAAATTGGGGTACATTTTCGCTCATTACTTCCAAACCAAACATCCTTTTTTTTTTTTTTTTTTTTTTTTTAAGTATGGTGTAAGCTCAGTTTTAACAGGTGAGAATTTTGGGTTTAAGGGTTAGGTTCACAGTCAAAACTGGGTTATGCCCTTTGACAGAATAAATGCAACTGCATGGGTGACAACAGAGGGTGTTTTGACCCTATGCATTGCAACGTGCCGATACCATAGTGGGCTGTCTAAAACACTGCAAGTACTTGGTGATAAAGTGTTCTCAAAAGTTTAAGAACTATTGAAATTTCATGGATGCATGCTAAGAAGTCCTTTCCCTACGTACTAAGCACTTTTTGGTGCTAAAATGAGCATAAAGTTAGGATGTTTATGTGTTAAGAATATGATTTGTGGGATCATATGACCCTATAGAGGTGAAATTTCTGAAAACTGGTGCATTTTTGAGATTGACTCATATATCCTCTGGGTTACAGAGCTTACCAAAACTAAGTACCAATAGTGATGCAGCTCATAAACAAGTGCCTGCAAAGAGGAGAGGGGAGGAAGAATTCATTCGAAACAACTTCAGGGAATCAACATCCATGTTTTTCGTTAAAAAAAACAAAACAACATAAAGCATGGTTCACTGATGACCTCAAGGACCCTAGATGACCTTTGACCTCTGACCCCTGAATATCTCACATGGTCAATTCCTTAAAGATAACTCTGAGCAACTTCTTCCACTCTTGACACTCAAATCTTGCAGATCAAAGAAACACTTTATAAGAAACTATGGTATTTTGAATCCAGTACCCAATTTCCCCTGTATTGACCTAATGAAGCACAGTGCAGTGGCTATTTTGGAAAAGCAATCCTCCTTTAAAGCCACAATCAATAATTTTCTTTCAAATCAAAATCCCATTTTGTCTCTAAAATGCTAGTCTTAGGTCAATATCAACACCTTATATACCATTCTTTTTGCTTGGTACCTTGAAAATAACAGCCTACATTTGTCCATACATATATTTGTGTCAAGCCATCTGTATTTTTTTATCATAATTTCAATTTTAATTTCATTCGCATTGTTTGTATTTTGAAGTTAAATGTTTGGAATTTTGTATTCTCTGGAAAAGGTGGCCAAATGTTTGCAATAAGTTTATCATTGTGACATTGCAAATGAATACCACCACTGCACAATCCTGAAAGATATCAAATATACCTTAGCACTGAAAAATGTTGAATAAATTTCTTTGGGTCTACTACTAACAATTGTAACATTTAATTACAATCATATTCACTGATTTATGCAAATATTTTACCTCTCTAGCTACTTGTGTGCAGTTCTGCTTTTCAAAGTTCACTCAAAGTACACTCGTATAATAATACCCGTAAGGGCGACAGAGTGCATTTCTACAGGTTTAGTAAATCACTTAATGTTAGTGCAGGTCCACTAAGGAATACACGTATCATAAGGAGATAGAGTTACCCTCTAGGGAACCAGCAAGGAGATCAGTAGCTCAGAGTCAATTAAAGGGGGTTCAGCGGTCATATACGAGGTCAGTGCGAAATGCGGCTGGGCCCACGTGGGTCTAACCCATTGAAGGCATATACCATACCTATATTAAACCCATTTTTGTTTTACATGGAGTTTTAGTCTGCCCTTTTTTCTGTGAAAAGCGATATGGAAGCAGGGGTTCCTGGTGACTACAGTTTCATCATGTGATTTTCTCTTCATTTGCTGGTACGTAACATATATTGGTAGGGTAAAATAATTGCAAGGTCAAACGGTCATCCTGTACGTACGCACACACGGAGCATACACTCTAGGGAGCAGTTTTTCAGAACTTTAAACTATATGATTGGAAAAATGTCCATGATTTTGTATTTTATTTGTATAGATTTCAAAATTAAAACAAATAGTTTGGAAGTAGGGAATAATAAATAACTGAAGTGCACTGTACCACAAAATCATTGTTTTTGGGAAATGCCAAGCCACATTAAACAAGACCCTTTGAATGAGGGGCACAGGCCCACTATACATATGGATTTCCCTTTGTGGTATTATGTCAAGATAATCACTTCACCATTAGACATCAAGGGAGGCTCGGAAGTTTTTTAAAAAAATTAGCCCACTAAAGGGGATTAAAAATTACTTGGACAGGAGATACGCCCACCTCATGTCGCGCAACAAGCTACGCGGAGGTTCGGCGCATTCGTCGACCAATTACGCATCGCGAAGCGTAGGGCGACGTTCTTCTTGGCTCACGCAGTCCACACGGCCGCGTGTGTTTTTCGATTCTTTCCACAAATATTAATCAGACTGTAGTGACCTCTTGGTTAACAAACTTAAGAGTAAACAACAAATGAGGCATTATTGATGTGGGTACAATACTTGGCCATCACCTGTATCTTATTGGTAATTTTATAACAAATGTGAATTTCTATAGGAAGGATGGATTTGAGTTTGCTATTTTACAGTGTTTTTAGTATGTGGACAAGCATTTATGATTTGCTTGAAAATTGAGGGCACCACACTTGAGAAATCTCTGAGTATGCCTTTTGAATGTACTTTGATCAATTTATGAAACATTGGGTAATTACACAGGACAGAAAGTGGGATATTAACTTTAATCCCTGCTGTTCAGTGGCTCAAAGACATTACAATCTTAAATATACCTTGACACCTTTGACTATATGCCGAATAACATATGCTCTATTATCTTACCAGGTTTTGCAGTCCATATTGTTGACCTTAAAATCTTGTAAGGTTGACCAGAATATTACAAAGTTGACTATATTCTTGTCAATTTTTTATCTAGAAATCTCGTAAATCAAGAGGTCAAAGGTATTTTAAGAGGTCCACACGGACGCCAACACTCCCGATCCCACCAACGCTTACAAAAGAATCCCATGAATACCTTCTTCCTTACCAGATGATACAAATTTTCCCTCAAAATTAGCCATTTTTAAAAAATTAACCGTATAATAATAGTAATAATATAATTAGGCCTACTCGCAATAGCCCAGGGCAGCCATCCTAAACAGCCCTTATAATCAGCTGATTGATGAAACATGCTTTCCTGACAAATGAGTGATACTGATGCATACCTACATAGGAAGGAAACTTGCTGATGTGTAAGCCATGGTTATTATTTGGGTCTACTACTAACAATTGTAACATTTAATTACAATCATATTCACTGATTTATGCAAATATTTTACCTCTCTAGCTACTTGTGTGCAGTTCTGCTTTTCAAAGTTCACTCAAAGTACACTCGTATAATAATACCCGTAAGGGCGACAGAGTGCATTTCTACAGGTTTAGTAAATCACTTAATGTTAGTGCAGGTCCACTAAGGAATACACGTATCATAAGGAGATAGAGTTACCCTCTAGGGAACCAGCAAGGAGATCAGTAGCTCAGAGTCAATTAAAGGGGGTTCAGCGGTCATATACGAGGTCAGTGCGAAATGCGGCTGGGCCCACGTGGGTCTAACCCATTGAAGGCATATACCATACCTATATTAAACCCATTTTTGTTTTACATGGAGTTTTAGTCTGCCCTTTTTTCTGTGAAAAGCGATATGGAAGCAGGGGTTCCTGGTGACTACAGTTTCATCATGTGATTTTCTCTTCATTTGCTGGTACGTAACATATATTGGTAGGGTAAAATAATTGCAAGGTCAAACGGTCATCCTGTACGTACGCACACACGGAGCATACACTCTAGGGAGCAGTTTTTCAGAACTTTAAACTATATGATTGGAAAAATGTCCATGATTTTGTATTTTATTTGTATAGATTTCAAAATTAAAACAAATAGTTTGGAAGTAGGGAATAATAAATAACTGAAGTGCACTGTACCACAAAATCATTGTTTTTGGGAAATGCCAAGCCACATTAAACAAGACCCTTTGAATGAGGGGCACAGGCCCACTATACATATGGATTTCCCTTTGTGGTATTATGTCAAGATAATCACTTCACCATTAGACATCAAGGGAGGCTCGGAAGTTTTTTAAAAAAATTAGCCCACTAAAGGGGATTAAAAATTACTTGGACAGGAGATACGCCCACCTCATGTCGCGCAACAAGCTACGCGGAGGTTCGGCGCATTCGTCGACCAATTACGCATCGCGAAGCGTAGGGCGACGTTCTTCTTGGCTCACGCAGTCCACACGGCCGCGTGTGTTTTTCGATTCTTTCCACAAATATTAATCAGACTGTAGTGACCTCTTGGTTAACAAACTTAAGAGTAAACAACAAATGAGGCATTATTGATGTGGGTACAATACTTGGCCATCACCTGTATCTTATTGGTAATTTTATAACAAATGTGAATTTCTATAGGAAGGATGGATTTGAGTTTGCTATTTTACAGTGTTTTTAGTATGTGGACAAGCATTTATGATTTGCTTGAAAATTGAGGGCACCACACTTGAGAAATCTCTGAGTATGCCTTTTGAATGTACTTTGATCAATTTATGAAACATTGGGTAATTACACAGGACAGAAAGTGGGATATTAACTTTAATCCCTGCTGTTCAGTGGCTCAAAGACATTACAATCTTAAATATACCTTGACACCTTTGACTATATGCCGAATAACATATGCTCTATTATCTTACCAGGTTTTGCAGTCCATATTGTTGACCTTAAAATCTTGTAAGGTTGACCAGAATATTATCAAATGACATATTCTTGTCAATTTTTTACTAGAAACTCTCGTAAGATCATATGTAACAAGGTTATTTTTAAGAGTGTACACACGGACCCAACACTCCCACCAAACGCTACAAAATATCCCATGAATTACCTTCTTCCTTACCAGATGATACTCAAATTTGCCCTCAAAATGAGCCATTTACCGTAATAATAATAGTAAAATAATTAATTAGGCCTAATCGCAATAGCCAGGGAAGCCATTCCAGTAAACACTACTTATAAATCAAGCGATGAGGATGAAACATGATTTCTGACAATGGTGATACTAGATAGGCTGTGACCTAACATCGGAAGGAAAACTTGCTGATGTTAACCATGGTTATTTGGTACAGTGGTAAAATTTGTAACACATTTCAAACCCACCAGGTTTTTGAATGAATCGGGCTGATATGTGCGGAGCACGAGATTCAGGGGTTTCAACAAGTTAGGTTCATTAGAAAGCTTCAGGATATTTATGCCACACGTGTGAAAAGAAGCAAGAACGAAGTTTGAGAAGAGGGAAAATGACTGGTCGTGCGGTTCGTTTGTGTAGTGGCAATGTGTGATATTGCTTCATAAATTTATACTATGGTACCAGTAAAGGTTCATAATTCAACAGTATCACAAGTTGAATGCGGGGGTTGAATGCAACAGTGCACCTGAAACATGTATTTTGAGATCCACCATTAGATTTCTAGGGGAGGGGGACATGGAAGTTTTTTTTTGGGAAAAAAAATCACTCACTATTACCACAAAAATATTTTTTAAAAAACATTGTCTCATTATTCTATGAGTAAAAAAATCCCCCACCCAAAAAAGCCACACCAAAAAATATGTCCCTGCCCCCCTGAAATCCAATGGAGTTGTCCTCTATATATGATGAGTGAATCAATGTTTAAAACACAAGTAGCTACCTGGTCACTGACCGTTAGAGGTCGGAGAATATGCCCATACAGTTCACATTCAATAGGCCTTATCACGCCTGATTTGAGCAATGAATTTTAAAAGCACAGCCCTGCAGGTGCTCACACATACTTCCGGGCAGTGCTTTGTTGGTTGCCTGGCATTGACGTCAACATGTCACCTCATCTATACAAGCCAAGACCTGGTAGCTACTGAGGGAGTGTTAAAGGTGCATGTTCCAATCGTGTTTGGGACCCCCCCAGCCCCCCGATTTACCCGGAGGTAGTATCGATTTTGATATCAATGAAGGCCATATTTTCTCATCATCGTCCTGATATGAGCCCTCAAATCCCATTTCCTTCCGCAAATATAACGAAAAACCACCTTTTAGTGGTTACCCATCACTATTAGCACAGTAGTGAATAGGGCTTTGCAATATGCATTAATGCTTCAACCATTCCAAAACCCAATTTTTGTTTCTCACGGTACTTGATGGGGCATATGTGCACGTGCCATGCTTTCATTCAAGTAGAGAACACATCGACATGGATCGGAACAAGCACCTTTAGTCCCAATTAAGACACAATCACAATCACTTTTTCTCATCACTTAAATGTCAACATTTATATAATGCCTTTCACAAATGTACCAAACGTTTACATTATTCCGCTGCCAATAGAATTGTCAGCTGCCTTACAAATGCCCAGGAATACTCATACCATTGGGCGGTGCTCAATGGACAATATTCCATAACAGCTCCCAATTTTGGCACCTGGGTGGAGAGAGGCCAATTGAGGTAAAGTGCCTTACCCAAGTGCACACAGCATTGGCCCTCATCGGGTCTCTAACCCAGGACTTTGTGTCCTGAGTCGGGATCATGCATTCACTGGACCACATGTGCCACTTCATATAGTTCTATAAAAAAATACTGCAAGTAAAAACTGACAAGATCCCCCTGTTGGGGCAAATGAGCTCATTAGTATGCACAAATAGTGAATGACCAGTGCATGCATCACTACACAAATACCAAGTTTGTCCAATACACACATACATCCCACCTACAAATCAAAAATGGACACGCAAGCACACACATATAAACACACAACTTCAAACTACCTAAGTATCATAATGTATCAATCTTCTACTGTGTCCTTTTACACAATTATTTTGGTAACATTAGTGGTTAAGTTTAGCATGTTTTGCTTAAAGAAAAGGGTGTTTCCACCTGATTCCCCTTCTATGGATCCAAAAACACACCACATTACAATATACCATAACCTTGGCCTTAATGAAGGATGCGGATATACTATCATCTTCCTTTCCTCTCTTTCTTAAGAACATTACTACCTCATAGCTGAAGTACAGAAAGTGGTTAATAAGTGCACTTTATTGAATAATCAATTATTTGTTTACAGAATTTTCCCCCATAGGGTTTTCTAGTGGTCTATCAAGGGTATATACCTATGGCATATGCTTAAATTGATCAACCTTTCTCTTTCTTAAAATAGATTATTTTTCTAAAAATCCCCACTGTTTTAAAAAAATTCCCACATGAATGTGTTTGGGTTGGAACGAATTGCAATTAGGAGCACTGTAAGTCCTTCTAATGCGGGACTGCTTCAAATCAGTGCTATTCTAGCTTGTTTAAAGCGGCACTGGCACAATTTCACAAAATATGAAATTTCTTCAATGTGCTCTCAAATGATAGGTCTAGGCCATTGGAAGAACATAGATATATTTTACCCTAAAAATAACATACCCCAAAACGATAGGGACATTGATATGAGGATAAACTCCAGGTAATTTGTAGGCCACCTTTTAAGTTTTCCATAATTTAATCAACAGAACGTGTATATTAATACATGAACATCAAAAAATTTTTTGTACCTCTACCACTGATATTACAACCACAAAGGTTTAGACCGATCAAACAGTGTACATACGTGGAAACATTCATACGGCGTCGTGTTCTTGTGTTAATGCCCATTTTTCGTCGTCTGCTGAATTTACGTCGTCCGGCGACGTAATTATAAAGCGTTCTGTTTACCCATAAGGAAGCTGATTGGTCTTAATCATTTCGGATGAGGGCTTTTGTATATAAAAGCTTACAAGCATGCACAATATTGATTTTTGGGTAAAATCTTGAGGGCACCTTTTTCAAATGTGCCAGTGTCTCTGAAGTTGGGGATCAAAGATGATCACCCCCTCCCCAACAAGGAACAGTTCCTTTGAACTTGGTTTGGTCATTTTTTTTTTACTCACCCTGTACACTACTCCTATTTCCTGGCATCTAAAACTCACGGATGTACATGAGCGGTAAAACAATGTGTTCAAGACTGACTGTTGGAAGGCTATACATAGTCATGCAGTATACCAAACATATTTTCCTTTCACATTTCATTCTTGACAGGCAGGATTTGAAGCTATAAAATTTATTACAAAATGTTGTAATTCATTATAGATTTGTCATGTTATTTCATTGCCAGTTTTTATAAATTCTTCACATGAAAGGATGTTTGACAAATTTTCTAATTCAACAGACGGCATAAATTTAGATTTCACACAGACTATTTCCATTTAAAACTGACAAATTCCACTAAAATTGGAAGCATATTATTTGTGTCTGCTTGCCTGCTTGCCAAGTACAAAAACGTTTGTTTTTAAAGTTCAATCTGAACCTGAAGTATTAAGTAAATTGCTATATTTTGTGGCACACCTACTGAGTCTTTGCCACAGGCTGCCGTCACTACGGGACCCGCAACACAGCTGGGCACGTCTGATTGGGGCTTTTCTTTGCAACTTTTCTCTCTCTTTAAAGTAAAGTTGTACTTTGTTAAAGAAACCTGAGAATGTCAATAACTTATGAAATGATATTTATCACTAATATTTTCATCATTAGCACGTCATATCTTACCAATACTATGGCTCAATTCAATATCTCTAAAATAATTTTACTTTCAGATTCACCATATTGTTATTAAAAAAAAATAATTTGTATGCTTTTCCTTTTGACAACTTGATGACAATCACAAATGCAAGATTTCTATACTTTAGTCACCATAAGATGAAACATGACCTTTGATAAGTATACATTTGATATACTAGGGAATACCAAGGTCATAATGCAACCCTAGGGTAAATATACTAATAGTAGCTATAGTGTATTCTGGCACAACTTGGAGCCTCTCCTATGACAAAATGTTTATAATTAAGTGGCAAAAATGGGGTACTGAACAAGGTACAAAAAGTCCACGGTGTTAATGTTCATGTGCCTTTTACTACACATTTCTTGAAATAGAAAATATTAATTGATCCCATAATTTGGTAACCACGCTCTAGATTTACAGATGTTTGATACAGTTGTGACAATATAAAATACGGGTGGAATTATTAACTTTTGGTTGCTCTTGTTCTACTAATGGTACCCCTCCTCTCCAAATCAGCCTATTTACAAGCAAGGCAAGGTTTTACCTTAGTTGTGAACCAGCTGGCCTATGATAAGCCCTACTATGGCATCTTCAGTTTACAAACAGTAAAACTATTCTTCCTAATTAGTGCCCATACCCTACCAAGTTAGATATTCAAAGGGACACTTGTACATTTTGCATATATGGCAACCTCATTTTTGTGTAAAACTAAGATTTTTGCATGTTAGGTACACATACTAAGGCCAATAGTTCAAATGATATAAAAATCTCAACTTTTTAGGTAAGTTGAGGGTCGAGGTTGTGGATCACGACCAAGCGGACAAGATAGCTCAATCAGGTAAGCGCTCGACTCCAGTGTATGCTCATCCATGCGTATAGGCATGTGTTCGAGCCCTGTGAGATTCAGCTGTCTTGTAATTTCCCTGGACAAGAAATTAACCGCTTATTTGTCCCGATTTACCCATGCGATATTTGGGGGGGGAAGCTGGTCCCGGCTACGATGGTTATCTCGATGTATGTTTGCTGATAAGGGAAAGCGCTGATCCCGATCTGCTGCATCCCTTGAAATGATGCTAAATGGTTTATGGTATGGTTGGGCCACAGTGATCAGCGGCCATTTGTGAAAGCGCTTAGAGGCCAATAGCATAAGGCGCTATATAAATCTCTGCTATTATTATTATTATCACAAAATACCTCTTTTAAAAGAAAAATTGAGGTGAAAACTTGGCAGGACTAGGTTCAAGCTTCTCTTTGACATGTATAATTTCTAGGTGCTGGCCAGCATGAAAGGTTTCAATAATCTGTCTCTCATATTCCACCAATAAAAATTATATTTCAGTGCAACTGTAATAACCAGCAATATATTTAGAACCTAACAAGATCATTTACATCATGAAAGAAATGTTTGTAATGATAAACTAACTTTGAAGGTCATATCAAAGATGGCATGAAGTATAATATTTATCTACTTTTAAATTCTTTTTTGAGGAGGAATGACGTCAACCCCATTGAGTAATTCTAGTAAATATCCATTATTATGACACACCAGTTATTCACTCCAGTGTGTCTATCTGGTGAGAATATGAAGCAGTGCACAAGGCAACAGCAAATGGTAGAAAACAGGAGATTTATTACATTAAGATAAATGATGACCTTCAGAAAATTATTTACTATCTTGGTCCTGGGTGCCAGCCAAAACTCCAAAAATAACTTAAAATTGTGAACAAACAATGCTGAGTAGGTATTAATAGCTCATTTTTATTGATGCTAAAAATGATGGGTAAAACTGATATCACAAATAGTATTCAAAACAAGCTGTATTTAGGGGAGATAACACATCACATTTTTATTGAACAAGAAAAATTATAGTCAAAAGTGGAAAATAATAAGTGTTGGCTTTTAGTGTCGTCAATGGCATTTTTCTCACATCAACAAGGTGGTATATTCATACATCAACATAGATTGGATTTAGTAACTCTAATGCCCCATCTGTTTCTAGCCTATCACCCGGGAGGGAATGAAGGAATAAGGGAAGAGGGGAAGGAGAAAAGTCGGAAATTCTGGTTGTCTCCGGCTCTCGTGCTGCCTGCACTGACCCATACGGTCGTGTGCGATTATCCTGTCGAATGCACTAGGCTAGGTCCTTATCCTTATCTTCATAGCATCAACAAGTGTAATTATCATGATTGACACCGAGTTGAGAAATATTGACTGCACACATACAGAACTATTCTATTTGAAACTAGCATTCTCATTTTGGAACTACAGTCTACAAATTGTGAAATGTGAATATCACCCCCCCCCCCCCCCCCCCCCTCCCTTTAAAGCCACTGATCTGGTTGGAAATTTATCTATATTTCTGTTCCTGTTAATAACTGCCTTAGAATTAAACTTTCTTGTAAAAATGAGGTTAAAATAACACTTTTAGAATCAAATGGAATTTTGTCATTGTTAGCATATGATACAGGCCTTGCCAATCTGAGAACATAACAAACTTCAGAAGTGGTTTACACATCATGAGTAGTTAAAGAACATTTTGCCAAGTTGTAATTAGGCATGTCTTCCTCTTGGCAGGAACTTTCACAGATTTCAGCTTGTCTTGTTGCAAATTGTTCTTGCCAAAACACATGTAGTACTTTATGATAATGTTCATGCCCCAAAGCCTCATTACATGCATGAAAGATTACCTTTATACCTATGGGTCAGAAGTATCCTTGTATTACTATACTTTGTTCATTACATAATAGGCAAAAAATATTCGGCTTTTGTTTATCCGCGCGTTTAAGTGATTCCGTTTTACGCACATGGTTCTTGTCACAAGCGAGCGCCGCGCATACATCACGCACTGCGTCTGTTGCGGGAGTGTTGCTTGCAGTTGCACCCGCACTATTCTATATCAATTCGCAGTGTGAAGAGTCTTGCCAATTTGGTGATGAACAAAGTATAGTCTTGTTCATACTTCCTTGTCATGTTCACTGCAGTCTCATTCATATTTCCCTCACTGCGCAGCGATGGAGGTCGCTGCAGAACAACATGCATTGCTTGTGCAGTGTCTTGCAGCAAAATTTGGTGAAAGTATGTGCAATGCAATGCATGCTGTTGCTGGGTCAGTTGAAACAAATTTAACTTCACTGTCTGGTATAGTACTGGCTGTACCTCTATAATATCCCATATCTGTACTAACCAGGAAGGCTTCACCAGCGAGAGCATCAGCAGCTCAGTTCATACTTTTTACCTGAATAAGCAAGTCCTAGTTCTATATAGGGCTATGTCTGGTGTGCAGTACACCACTTGTAGCAGCACAGCACTTCACTGCACAATGCAGTGAAGTATGAACGTAAATGCCAGTAGGCCACTAGAGTCACTTAGAATGTCACTGCATTTTTAGTCTAGAATATATTGTGTTTGGACTATGACTTGTATCAAGCTATCAGCCAAGATGGTAAAGCTAATGTCACTGTGTGAGTACCTATAAGCAAATAACGAGAAAAATACAGTCTTTGATTTGATATCAAAATTGATAGTACTTCTGGCTAAATCAGGGGCCCCAAAGATTTAATGATCTACAATCGCACTTGGTTCAGACAATAAAAACAGTTCAATTGATAACTAGAATTTCGCTGTTCTCGGCTTTTGCGCTCGCTATATTCAAAGAATATAAGCTGTGGGCCGCTTCATAAAAAACATAACATTTCAGTGACACATACACACATATGCACGCAAAACGAAGTGAGCGAGGCTGTTATTCACAAAATGGCCATTTAAGGCAAAAATCAAACTAAATTTTAAGAACATTCAGAGTAACTAACACTAGCTTAACACTGGTTAATGAACTGCACCTGGGACTACATCAATTGTAAAGATAGCCACAAGCTGATACTGCAATGAAATACCAGCGGAAATATCAAAATGTCACTAATAAGTATGAAATATGCAAGATCGTTTTTTGATTTGCAAATACACTTGACAATTTCCAAGCTATTTTGATTATGATTGTGAACCAAGTGTTTCCATAGAGTAGCAAAGATCCTAGGGTCTCCATGCTGTACCCTGGAAGTCTCTCAGGCAAAATAGTCTTTGGCCATATGCCATTTCTTTTAACGCTTAATGTGTAGAGCAGACGACAAGAGTCTACCAAGTTGAGTTTTCTCAGAAATTTGTTACATATCACGATGGATTATGATTTTTGTTTGAAAACAATTTTTGACCCAACTTTTAGCATGCCAATCAGGGCACATGTTGTGGTCTACGAAAGGAACGCTTGAATGGCGAATTCATCAAACACCACTCGATTTTGTTTTGTTACAATGCAAAATAAAGTGCTAACAATGTTGCAGCAGTTAAATACTAGCAAAACATCCTCTCCAAGGCCCATCTTAATTTCAAAGCAAGATAAGCAATACAAAATATTATATGCAATTATTAATTGCACTCTAGCTTTGAATGTGTTTTCAAAATCAGTAATTTTGGCTGTGTGAAGACTGAAGACCAGTGATAAAATTGTCACAAATGTGGGGTTTTCGTAACCTTTTTATTCCAGTTTTGTATTTTTTGCTGCATCTTAGGCCTAAAAAAAAAATTGTTTGATTGGCATAACATAGAAAAAAAAATAGGGTAGGTAGGTCGGATTTTTTTTTTTTTATGTTTCACATACCAGAACACACAATAATTACACACATCAAAAACAAATGGCACATCTTCAACGTTTTTGTAACACATCTGTTTTATTTGTCATTTTGAATGTCCTGCAATCCTTAGAGTACCGAAGTATGACGTCATTAAATTCCTGTTTTTGCATTTCAGCGTTTTCATGACCATTTTTTGCACACAAAAAATTAAAATATTTAGGGTGGGCAGTAAAAATAGGGTCGGTCGGGTTAAACGCCAATCAAACAATTTTTTTTTTAGGCCTTATGATGAAGTACAAGAGGTTTTGTGCAAATGCATATTGATGAACAGAGTCAATGAGGCTAGAAGTCATGTCTATCTACAGTCATTGGTCCTGGTGCTGAAATGGTTGTAAACAGCTCTGCCAGGCGCTCTGTCACACCACTGATTTTGGTTATATTAAAGAGACAAGGGGACACTTCCAGAAAAAAAAAATGTTTTCCCAATTTTGTTCAAAATCAGGTTTTCTGCAATTTAGAATGTTTACCAGTGTATTAAATCACACCTGAAGTGAATACAGCTGAAAATGTAGTTTTTGTGTAATATCTATCTAACGGCCGCAGCCGAGAATGCTGTTCACCACGTAGCGCCAAATGTCCCTGTCTGTCATCAGGTTGGGGATGCCAGATGGATCCCGCTAGACGTCTCGAGCAATCACATCAATGTAGTTATAGGGGCGACGACCCCTGTTTTGGCATGGCAACTTCCAACATGCGACGTCCGAGACCACCCGGTCAACCGCACGACGACAGCGACCGGCAAACTGCGCACGGCGCTGGGCAACAGAAGATGAAATTGGAGGGACATCTCCATATATCCGTGCTCCGGCCCCGTGCTCCCGCCAGGATATGTCCTGTACTCGCACAAGAAGCCCGGTGCAGGTGCCATCCAGTCCACCCTGCAGCTCTCTCCCCATGGTCCAGGTCCCAGACCCACACAACAGGACACTCTCTACACAGGCTCTAAAGAATCTCAGCTTGGTTGAACCGGAGACACCAGATTGCCACAAGTGGTGCAGCCCACTGCAGGCACTCCAAGCTTTGTGTAATAAGATAATTTAGTATTTTCTGTCATGTGCGACAGAAAATCGTAAGTATGATTTTCTGTAAGGCTGATTAGGGCAGCAGGCAAGTTCATTTTTCCCTTTCTACTTATTTTGATAAATAAATCTTTGAAACATTATTGGTAGATAATCTACAACCAATTAAATGCAAATATAGATAAATGTGTATCTTCAGAAACTTGCCTTGTGTCCCTTTAAAGGTGCAATAAAGTGCCTTGCCCAAGTGCACAATAAATTGGCCTTAGCGGGACTTGAACCCACACCCTTTGGGTCATGAGTCGGTCCTTGTATCCACTGGACCACATGTGCCCTTATCATGTCTCTGATTGGCCAATTGCATTATATAACCAAGGTTCAATTCCCAGTATATTCAATTCTCAGTATATCTGAAAACATGGGACAGGTGACCTGGGACAAAGATCTTGTTACAGCCAGTTCCGATCAGGGCTGTCGAAGGACTGCTGTCTGTCCTGTAAACCCTCATTCAGTGTGCTATCTTTAGCACCCAGTTGTCAGTGTAATCACTTGAAATACAGCTGTTAATTCCACTGATGGTTTCCACATAAAACTACTCAACAGAGAAAATGGTATGTTATAATGAGATGACACCTTTAAAGACACTCTCAGCGATTCACTCGAAAGAGTCAAAACATTTGAAATTAGCAGGAATAGCTCAAAAGTGAAGGATAAGTTTTGTAGAATCCTCATTAGTTATTTTTTGCAACTGAAAAATTGGCATTAAACAGCAGTGTTCAAAGTATGACTTTCCATTCAATTACGTGTTACACTAAGTGTCCGTATGGACAGTTATGACTAAAATATCCGATTTTGTCCTTATGAGGATGCTTTTGGTCTTATGACTTGTAGGGCATGTTAGGATACCTATACTTGTTGCAGACATGCAAAAATCAGATTTTTTGATGATTTTTTTTATTTTCTGATTTAGCAAATCACTGATAGTACCTTTAATTCCATTATTTTTGTTCAATTCAGATGTTGCATTTTGGCATAGTGCCCATACATTATGTACTGCATTAGATCATTCTGTTAAGTCTACTGAATTGACAGGGAAAAATAAATGGGACAAAATTTCCATTTTCCACATTTGATCCCAATTTTCCATTTGTGTAGATTAAAAATAAAAAGATTGTCGACATTTGCACTGCCGTCAACCTTGCATGCAAAATTATTTCTTAGGTGTGATATGGGTAAAGATTGTACAGGCAAGTACTAGCACACCTTGGAATCTGGAACTCCACCTTTGAAACAGTTGGCAAGGAAAGCTACACTGCTATACATGTAGACGTTTGCACATAAACTGACATTGTGTGATAAAACACTTCCATATTTGCGACGACATTTCTGTGATTTACCAAGCCTGTTTTCCAATACAAACCAATTTGTCAATTAACACTGCACAGGGATATGGAGTATCTTGCTTCTATGGTTAGAAGTGAACAAAATAAGTTTGACTTTATCTTTAAAATAACTAAAAGTAGAAAATATGTTTAAGTTTAACTGGGCAGAGTTCAACTCTTTAGTATATTCAATACTGAATGCAACTGTGGGATGCTGTGAACATCAACATAAACACACCCCACAAATATGCAAAAATCAGATTTTTAAAATATTTTTTTTTTTTTTCATTTTTAGTTCCAAAGACACAAACTTTAGTAAGTGTATACCTTAAATTTCCCCATATTCTTTGTGTCTTAGACAAGTATAATTATGTTGCAGAGAATGCTATGAACAGATGGTAGTGTGATTTCTAAACAGGAAGGGTCAATCTGTTGAAGGGCCACTCTTTGGACAGCCAGGTGGGCATTTGACTCCCACAAGATTTGTTATATCATTCCCACAATCCAATATGGTTTGGAATGAGAACCATCAAACAAAACCCAAACTTTGGTGCTCTTTTTAGCACAAAAATGTTAGTACCTAATATCTATAACCTATATCTTGTTCTAATTATGTCTTGTTGTTCTTTTGATCCCTTAGTACTGATCAAAGATGAAGAATACGTCGGCTAATAATGCATTGTGCAAACTTACATATTTTCCATTGTGAGTCACATTCTTTGTAATCGATACGGAATATTACAATTACTGGTGTGGAAGCATTATCCACATCAGGGATTGTTTTATGCACCATCTAATGATATTTCTCAAAGATTGTCGATTAGCACGGCTACAGCCATGAATCTGTATGTACGAAGTTAAAGGGATAAGCAGCGATAATGCTACAGAATAAAAAAATATGAAAATGCATTCTTTAGCTTATAAATCAAAGATGTACAAATCCATATAACTACTGTAATGTAGGAACAAAAACATCAAATAGTGAAAAAATGAAGTATTTGAAGAAATTTGTCATACAGTCTCCCCAAATAGACATACAGCAATGACATTTCAAAATCTACACTAAACAGCTGATTGTGGCTCACACCAGTACCAAAATACACATTTTTATTTTATTCGATGCTTCAGATCAGCAAATCGCTGCTTATCCCTGTAATGGGAACTTTTGGTAAATGCACATAGTAAAATGCATTATTATAGATATTAGTCTTCTTTGGTACAGTGGTACTGATATGTATATAATATAGTAAAGCACAGGTACTTTGCAGTGCATTGTGGGAATTGCCCAAAGCCGGGCCCAAAGCATACTCTACTTACTCCCCATCATAGGCAATGTCCCTGTAACCCAGCCCCAGGCCCAGCCTCTCTGCTTGTGACGATTGCAAACCTTCACACAATATGCCCTTGCCTTCAGCTTATGAAAAAGATCCCACAATGCACTTGAAGCACCAAGATCAGACTAAGATGGCCATGAAAAATTATTAATCCCACAAATAGCTTGCACTAAAAATATTATATGCTTGCTGGCCTACACACAAACAATAAGACTATAGTCAGGCTGACATAAAAATCAACCAGCTATCTTATAATTACCCATCTGCAAAGGCATTAATTTGTGATTGACATCACAATTAACAAACAAAACAAAAACATCCACAACAAATGTCTATAAATAGCATCACTGACACAGTACTTAATGCCAAGTTCAATCCGTTCACCTCATTAACCATAGATCACAGTAACATGGACCAAGCCGTATACCGTACTATATTTGTTGAACCCAGGCTACAAAAAGCTCACATTGACTTAGCTAGTTGTTCTTTATATCTGATGACAAATCGGTGCTAGTACCTGGCTAGGTCTGTGGACTTAATGAGTCTATTTTAGACGGTGTGTGGCTACAAGAGTTTCACAATTAATTTCCTGTGGTTCATTTAATCATTTTCTTTCATACATACCATATAAATTACATCAATTTTCATAATACCTGGGACCAATAAATACTTACAGTTTATAATTAGGTTACTTCATTTGTGGACAATTTTGTAGAATGTTGATCTTACTTTGATGAATGCGAGTTATAATTGCTTTCATTTATTGATTCGGGCAGATTTCAGAACTTGCTGGAGCATCTTGTTGCACTAAAAGGTTAACTGGTGTGTATTAATGTAAACGCTAGAATGATCCTCCATTTCGGTATGCAGATATTGACACTTTTCAAACCTGATAACACTTAGTGTTTACAAGCTCTGCAGATTTTTTTTTTTTTAATTCGGGTCAATTTGATTAAATGTTATTGTGTCAATTTGATCAAACTGGTCAAGACAAAAATGGTGCAATGGGCCTAATATTCTGGCAAACATTAACAAAATTTAACGAATATGGAAGTTTTATTTATTTTTTTATTTCTTTATTTTTAAGAAAATCTGATTAGGGTTTATTAAAAGGAAGTAAGATCTTAAAGGTTCATTTCGTGATTCCAAACCCTTCTGTTTTGTTCATGTTTCAATAGATATCCTTTAGAAAAGCTTATTCCCAAAATCTGAGTTGATTCTGATCTTGTGTTTTGGTGTTATGAGCAAATGTTCGTATCACATTCTCCCATAGACCACTGTACAGTAATTTCTGTCCGTTTACGGACAGAAAATACAAAATCGCGAAATTCTTGCAGAGACGATTGAATTTGCACGTCAGATTGGGCACGGTTCAGATGATATAAAAATCTCAATTTTTTTTAGGTAAGTCGGGGGGACGAGGCTGTGGATCACAAAATGCCCCTTTACGATCACAATTATCATTTATTGTCTCATTTTACATTCACTTTTAGCAATGGCTAAAAAAATCCAGAATTCACTCCTGGAGTTTACAATGTGCAAACACACAACAATTACCTAAAACCACATGTACACACGCATGCCGCATGTGTGCACACATACACAACATTACCGGCATGTATGTTGTACTACTAAGGGAGTTAAAGCAGTTTTTAGTAAATTGGAAATAAATTAGCAGTAATCAAATCCACTGTAATGGAGAATGAAAGGTGTCAAACTGAAACCAGCATGGTGTAGTTACAATTGCAATCAAAGGTATGAATGTTTTTGAATTGTAAAAAAAAAAAAAAAAAAAAAAAAAAAAAAAAAAAAAAAAAATATTCAAAAACTTCATTGTTCTAGAAAGAAAATTGTACGATTGCTCATAATTGCTATCGGCAGAACAACCTAAATTGCGAGCGAAAACACAACCATTTGAGCCAAGTAAGAGCACTCAAATTTTGTGAGTTGGATGCTTTTAAGAAAAAAAATGAGAAAATGTGCCCCAAACACACAATTTTGGTGCTTTCTGAATGGAATAAATCCCAACTATATCTATCATATGAAGCACATTTTAATACCAATTACACATATTCATGCCTTACTGTGACTGTGCCAATTATTACAATGTAAAGACAATGTGTCTGTTCATACACATCCATACACACTGTTCTCTTTAATAATAGTTATAGCTTTAAATTATGAATATATTTGAATACCATTATGCTAAACAAACAATTTGTTCTGGCCTATCATTTATTACAGTTCAGAACATGATGGGCATGACTTTTTTCCACGATGTGAAAGGGATACATTGCTAACACTGCAAAAATCAATGTACAACATTTTAAAGCGGTGGCAATGGCAACATTTTCAGAAAAATATTAAATTTCTTTCAATTTGCTCGCAAAATGATAATCTGGCCATTGGAAGAATAAAGATATATTGTACACATAAAAAAGACATACCCAAAACAGATAGGACATTAAGAAGCGGCTAAAGACAGCCAGGTAATGGTAGGCCAATTTTTAAGTTTGCCATCACTTTAATCCAACAAATGTGTATATTACCGGTACATGAATATCATTGACTTGTACCATTATATTTAAATTAAAACCAAAAGGTGACAGACCAGTCAAACAAGGTGCACCTGCCATGGGAATCAAACTCCGCTGTGTGATATATTTTACACATAAAAAAAACTACCCAAAACAGATTAGGACATTAATAAGAGGCTAAAGAATCCAGGTGGTAATTGGTAGGCCAATTTTTAAGTTTGCCATAACTTTAATCAACAAATGTTGTCTATTACCAAGTACATGAATATCACTGACTTGTACCCATTGATATTAAAACCACAAAAGGGCACAGACCAGTCAACAAAGTTCGCATGCCATGGGACTCAACTCCGGCATGTGTTTGCTTGTGTTTAACGCCATTGTCCATGTTGTATACAAGCTTACAACCATGCAAATTTTATTTTGAAAAATCTAGAGGCGCCTAGTTTTCAAAGTGTCAGTGCTCTTTAACACTGTGGACTAAATCCCAAGTTCAATATCCATGCAGAGACCTTATACAATAAAAAGGGTACCGATATGAAACTCTCAGCTCTATTCCTTTTCAATGTTAGTACATGGCAAAAGAATGTACGCCACCAGTAAGCTTAATGGACCCTTTCCCCTTCCATCATGCACTACTCCAGGGGGTATTTCTCCCGGGGGCGTGTCCTTAGGGGGCCAGTCTACTTATTATTAACAGCAGTAAACACGAACAAAATACTGATATTTGGGCCTGGGGCAACCACCTGTATTTCACCAATGAAAAGTATGCTGGACAAATTCTCCCCTTCCTTTTTTGACCATAATGCCCCTGACTTTTTTATAATGACCGGCAAAAAGTTCAAAAATGTATCTTTCTTATATCTGGACACGATTAAAATCTCACCTATGGGTCAGTTATTATTTCTGGGATAGAGCAGCACGTTCCCATCTGTATACATGCTTCCGTACAATTCGTATGACATTAACAAGATAAAGACCCAATTCCCTGGATTTCTATATTCTGAACATTAGGTATCCACACTAACTAACTGAAGTGACCAGCCTTCCTGAAATTGGTCATGTGTCATATGGCTAATATTTTGCATCAATTGCAACATGGGATGTCAGGGAATTCAACTTGTTGCAGAAATGATTTCCAAATTTAAACCCAATCAACAATTCCACAATCAAGTGCATTATCAGTATAGGAATTGTAAGATCCTGACATTAAAGAGACATGAGGAGATTTCCAGAAAGAAGCGCCCCCAATTTTTTTCGAACCCAGGTTTTTTGCATATTTGGAATGCTTTCCAATGTATTAGACCACACCTGTAGTGAATAAGCCGAATACGCCGTCTTTATGTAATAAGAGGATGATGATTTAGTACTTTCTGTCGTGCACGACAGAAACTCAAGCATGGTGTTCTATAGGGACAATTACGATAGTCAGGCAAGTTCAAAACAAGGTTTGCGGTTTCTTTCGTGCTTGTTTGTCCAATAAACCTTCGAAACGTTCTCGGTAGGTGGTCTACATCCGATCAAGTGCAATTTGAGAGAAATTTGTATCCTCAAAAAATCTCCTCCTGTCACTTTAAATCATGTGCTTTTAAAAATTGATGTTGCATCAAGGATTTTTCCTAAAGGCTCAGTCACACAGTCAATTTTGTGCAAGAAAACCACTTCCAGACTGTTCAAGACTGGTGCTGATTGAAGTGGAAGCGGTAGCCAATGAGTTGGTGGGCATCATGAGTGGTTGTGTGCTGTTGGAAAGTGGTTGGCAATGCGTCTGCTCCAAGCGGGAGAGAAGATGCAAGCCAACTGGACATACACTAGACGACCACAGAAAATAAGTCGCCGAGTTGCAGTCTTGACAGCAACATGTCACAACTTATGCTGTCATGTAAATATGTCTGCAACTGATCAAGGACTGAACAAGTGGCGTCGCTGATTAAACATGCTTGATCTTGTTGATTTTATGATTGTTAAATTTTTCAAGTTTGAACAAGACTGTAGCCGATTTTGGAAAAACTGTGGTCTTGTGTAGTTGGGAAGAGGTTGGGTTGGGAGCCGTCTTCTATTTGACTGTGCCTTAAATACGCTGCTCATGCAGGGCCATATTCCAAAATCAAAACATCAAGTAGCTGGGTGACACAATTGACAACCTTATCCCAACTCCTGATAATTAGTTTCATTGACCCTATTGACTAATTATTATTTAAAGTATGGGGTGTTTTGATTGTCAGTTTGAGTCCTGTTACAACCAATTTCAGTGTGCTTATCACAGCTGTTGACCCCATGCAGATTATCTCTTTTATTTTTAGAACATATTTAAACAGTGGCGACACAATTTTGACAACTGATATAAGTAGGGGTGTGCAGGAGCTTTACCCCTTTAAAATTAAGAAAATCCATTGTGGGAATCTTGCCATATTGGCCTACAAAGATCATGATTTGTATGTTATAGTATACAAATATTGACTGCTATGAGGGTTATGGTTAAAATTATAAGCCCTTGGTGATCTCAAAAACTACCATGCCCCAAAACGAAGCTGAGTGGCATAGTATGTTTTTGAGATCACCAAGGGCCTATAATTGTTACCATGCTCCGAATAAAAGCAGTCAATATTTGTTTTATATACCAAATCAAAAGGATTGGTCAAACTACAGTTTTTTAAAAGTTTTGAAGGAATAAAATGGTTCAAAAATATGAACGGCTTAGATGAGATTTGTGTGTGATCACCGAACGTGTGGAAAAAACTAACACGCGAGAAATCTGCCATTACGCAAGGAGCACAGTGAACGCAGTCTCGAGAAAAGTTACTATACCGGTCAAAAATTACTATACCGGGCAAAAGGGGTACTATACCGGGCAAAAACGTACTATACGTTTTATGTAAAAATGGTGAAACTATACCATGTCATGTGACTTTCATTTAACCAATCAGATGACAAGGATCTATCTATGAGGTATATAATACCCTATATGCATAATCTCCATAGAAAGCTGTGTAAATTAGACTTTTTTTAGGAATATCATATTTGCCCACAAAGAAATTTTACATATGAATATTCACAACCCTAACAAAAATCACTGACCCATACAGACAAAGGGCATGCATATACACCCCAATCTGGGCCTTTACACCCTTTAGCATGTCATTTTAAGGGTTTGTGACATCCATGGGTTATCCCGTCGGCTTTGGGTTATGAAGTTATCTCCACTTTTTTCCAAGGAAAGGGAAGTATCCTTAATCCAGCAATTATGATGCTGCAGGCAAGATGGTGAGTGACTGTCACATGCAGGATGTAAATAGAACTTGGTGAAATGGATGACAGAAAATAGCAAAAGTGGGGTCAAAATTGTTGTTATGGAAAACTGTGAAATAACAAAGTACCATGCTATCAGTGCAATTTTGTAGATGGTCTAATTTCATTTTACCCTTAGCACCTATTTTGCAAAATGTGCTTTGTTATGTTAACTTGAAGACTGTTTATGTGTGTCGGTTTTGTTATTGTTTTGTTTTTTTGACATTAAAAAATACATCCGTCCTTGGACCGCTTGTGTCGCCTGCCGTTGCGGTTTGTGAATGATGGGCCTCAAATGACTTTGCACGGATATTGACCCTTTGACCTCTAAACAAATGAGGGATTCCCTGTTGCCAAAACCTATGACAAAGTTTGGTTCCAATGAACTTCTACTTTCAAATGAGGTCAATTGTACTTTTAAGGCCCTATTTTACAACTTGACCTCACAGACCTTTGACCTTGGTAGGGTACCTTTGACCTCTCAAAAAGGGGATCCCATGTTTGCACTTCTGACTCAAATTGTGGTCCAATTGAACTTTACTTTGCAACGAGGTCAAGTTACATTTTCAGCCTATTTTACAACTTGACCTCCACGACCTTTGACCTTGGCATGTGACCTTTGACCTCATCAACAAATGGGGGATACCATGTTGCACCTGTGATCCAAGTTTGGTTTAAATCCATCAAAGTATGAGGATATTACAGGCAAATGTTAACCCTTTTTCACAACAGATATCAACAGACAACAGTGGACAAAGTGATCCCTATGTGTCTTCCTGCCTTAGGGCAGGCGACACAAAAATCATAGCAAGTTCAATTTTAACACTGGTTGTTACATATAACTCGTGTTAAATGTTCCAATCATACATCACTAATCATACCTTAACGATTAAGACTGAATTATGTGCATGGACCCATGAAGATGAATAAATCATAACACAGCAACTTAGGAAATTTGGACTGAAGCAGGGTTCAAAACACATGTACCTCTGATAAAGATACTGGTTAAAGGGCATTTTCTAGATCCATACCCTTGTCCCCAACTTAAGGGTGATAGAGGGTCCTTTCAGTACGCACACCTATTTGCATCTGCGCATCGTTTAGCGTGAATACTTACGCACTCGCTATATGCGCGTCGACTGTTTTCTTGAGATGCGTCTAACACTAGCGCGTGGTTTCGTGAAGTTTTGCATTCGTTTGTGCAGTTTTGCATTCTCGTTTAGTTTTGGATTGTTTTGTAAGCTTTTTTGTTCACTCGTGCTTTTCGGGTAATTTCACAAAATTCGCTTTAATAAAACTAATACCGACAGGCATCTTTCTATTCCACATAAAAACCCCAACATTTCAGAGAACCAGGAGAAATCGGAGGCAAGTGTAAGCGCATTTTTAATTGAGGGTCGTCGAATTTTGAGGTTCAAGACCTCATTCAGCAATTAAAAAGTATCTTCGCTACAAGACAAGACTTGCGGGGTGATGAATAGCGAACCTTCGGAATAATGAACCCTTAGAATGTCGAGAGAACTCCGCAATGAACATGATTGATTATATTATACTTTGATGCAGCGATGCCACGATTGCACTATTTATTTCCACATTTTAGAAAACCCAACTGAGATAAAAACAAAATATTCACATCAGACTAAGTTTTCTCTGTTTTTGGTGGTGATGACACCAATCAAATTATTTGGCAACCTTAACCCTATAACCCTAAAACTAACCCTAGCCCCTGAAACTATAACTTGATCCTATCATTAATTGTCTGCTTCAAATTCATTAAAAAGTTTGGAATAGCGAACCCCTTTTGAAATTTGGAATATAGAACAGGGTAGGCCTATCTGGTTTCAAAATAGCGAACCTTTAGCTTGGAAAAACGAGCCTTAATTTTCTTTAAACCTTCTTACATATTCGGAAAAGCAGATCCATTTACAAATTCAGAATAGAGATCCGTTCCAATTGTCGTAATCCTATTTTCGGAATAGCGAACCTTTTAAAGGTTAAAAAATTAAAAGCGAATGCTAAAAACACATGTTCGGAAAACGAACCATCGGAACATCGAACCTTCAGAATATCGAGAGGACCCCAAAATAACTAGGCCTACTTCCAAATCTTATGAGTCGCAAGATAAATTCGGAAGGATCACAAAGTCTGTATTTGCCTTCTGTTCAGCATGTTTAGCCTGCATGCAGATGCACACACCTTGTTTGGTTGCTTATTTTTATAGTCAACATTGCTGAGTTTCGTGCATGAAGTTGACATATTTTCCAACTTGTTTCTAAACTTTTTTGGAATGGTAATTTTGTTATTCTGACGTTTATGCCACTTATACAATTAGATAGAAATCACTTTGCGATACCGTAAATGCTAAATCACTGTTTGGCGTGTTATGATGCGTGTATACCTGACACTAGTTTCGGTGCGTAGGTACGCGAAGAGTGCTGCGCCCACAACAGTTAACCAAGACGCACTAAAATGAAAAAAGGTGTATTTTTTGGTACATTTTGGCAGATTTCTAGAAAACTAAGTCGGTGACTGCCTCTTTTTATTGATGCGCCTTAAAGATCTGGCATATGACTTTAACATAATTTAAAAAATAAAAAAATCTGGCCGTCAGAAGTTTATTTTTTATGAGGAAAATGGCGTCTTTTTCTCATTTTCCCATAGAGCTCTGTACAAATTTTTCCAAAAAAATGTGATTTTTGAAAACGTCATACCTTAAAAACTAAGTCGGTGACCCCCATTTTTTATTTCAGATTTTTCATTTACACCGATGAAAATAACATATATCTGAAAATAAAGAAAATCTGGCCGTTAGCTTTATGATCCTCTATCACCCTTAAATGGAAAGAACTGTGATTTGTGATATCAAAATGAGAATTTTGATCCAAGTATTAAATGTGTGCTTAATTTTACACGTAGATTTGGTTGTCTTGGCAACAAATTACAAATTTTGTATTTCTGTCCTTGAACAGGCAGAAAATACAACATGGTGACCTATAGGGTACTGTGATAAAACATTTACTCACAACACAAAACAAAAATTCAGTATCAGAATTAACTGACAATTTTGAATTTGTTTTTGTTTTTACTTTCTCAAAGATATCCATTGCACCATAGAATACATAGACAGGATCTGAAATTGGCTTGCACCAAAAAGTTTAGGGTTTAGGTCATAGAATAATGTTTGATAATGATAAATGTAAAAATTTGGGGAATCCTGATCAGGGGTGTCTATTCTATTCTTTCCTTTTTTTAATGTTTTCTTATTTTATTAATTTAATTTATTGCACGCCGGTTAGTTTGTCTTTATAATTTTTGTTTTAAATTATACGACCCAGCGCATTATATGATAGGATGTCCCAAAGAAATAAGGAATGGAAGATATTATGCCTAAGTTTCCCACTGAATTCAAAATGTTTTTATTTGGGTTATGGTCTTTTGGGGAAGAATTTGGGGAAAGATTTCAACAAACCACAGTAGGGGGGGGAATAATTTTAACTTTCTGGAATAGACACCCCTGATCCTGATTTCTTGCCAGATGGGGAGGTTCCTTATGTCCAAACCATATCTAGGCTGTTATTTGATAACAACAAATTATCATTACATTACTATCTTTACTAAATCAAATTACATCAGGCTCAATTGGGCAAAGACAAAATAGACATTATTCCTGCGAAGTTCATTTGCTGATTTAAAGAAGGAGGTGGTATTAATATTTAATGACACATCAACACTATCCTGTCATTTTAGTGTCACGAAGATACTTTATTTCATTTTACCTTTATTATCATATACATATTAGGGAAGAAAGCCCAGTTTTAGAAGCTCGAGGAAACCGGAGTACCCAGAGAAAACAAGGCTGAGTATGGACTGGAGACCAAACGCACATGAAATTGCAGATCCGACCGAGGGTCGAACCTGGGACCACAGTGGTGCGAAGCAAGGGAAGTCCCACTGCGCTAACCCGACCCCCCCTTGCTGATTTAAAGAGGCATGATGAGATATTCTGAGCCTACAATCTTGTGCAAAATTCGTTGGGACAATGAGCTTCCTGACCCCGTTTTTACTACCTAAGAGTGGAGTATTATGTTAGCACATGCTTTCTTTGAGGTTAACATTTATTTACCTTTGTTACCTACCCTCCCGCCCCCACCAAGCAATGTTGAGGTAAACATACAGCACCATCACTCACAGGTACCAATGTATCAGCCAACATTGATATAGGGGAGCGGGAAAGGGTAATTATGACAAAGAGTCTCAACAATTTCGCACAAGATTGTAGCCCTGACACCCCAAAATACCATGCTCTGCTACCATAATGGTATTTTGTGGTATTTGGGGTTCCAGTAGCACCTCCTCCCTCTATGTTTGCATACAAACCATCAGTGACCATGAAATTCCCCTGTGGTATTTGGTGGTATTGGGAGTTTGGCAGTCCAATGTTTGTGGTATTTTGTGATATTTCAAAGGGGTTTCTTATGAAATTATGGGTAGGCTGTTAGGGATAAAAGTTTTCCTAATGGTCTTGACAATAACTCCTATTCAAATGGAATTTAAATCATAGTGTGCAGCATGATCCATAAGACTGTTTTCCTTAAAAGAGTCTTCATTTGCTTGACAGGGTCCTAAAATTATCAATGATCTGTGTATATTGATGTACGGTACAATACATTCAGCGTAGCGTATAAGCTCAGCATGATGTGCACACAGAAGTTGACTAAATTACTAAATAAGTATTAGTAACTCCTGAGCTTAGAGTGAAATTTTAAATAATGGTTTATATTTAAAAACTCACCAATTTATGCCACCTGACTGCATTACTGAATGTCCTGACTTGTCTTGTTAACTGATCGTGGAACGCTGTCTGCGGCTGTACGTGCAGTACCGGTTTACTCATTTTGTATACTTTTTATTCGTCAAAAAGAGAAATCCGGGCCAAAAATATATCCAACTCTCTCACACAAATCACTGGGTACAAACTCCTTAAAAGAATCCCATATTATGAGACGATGACAACAATATTGAAAAACACTCCACAAAAGTTGAGCATTTATCCGGGCATTAATCCCAGGGTTTGCGATGCTATCTGCTGCCCTTCCTTTCGAGCTGTTGCTGTTCACAACTGCTAGCAGTGAGATTGACTGGGGCCTGACTGGCTGGGTTGAAAGTTACTGGGGGCCAGTCCATTTACACAGAGAGGGGAAGGGGCAGGAAACTCTGTGCATGTAGGGAAGGAGATTAATCCATTTTGATATTGGTTGGATAGATAAGTAATATCATCCTTAATTTTGTTTCGGAATGCTTGTTATGCAATGTTTAATAAATAGTTTCTTCAAGCAAAAACAACCAGTGATTTTATAGAACATAATGTTAGTGAACTATCAGATTCAAGTAACTATCTTGTTTAATTTCCTCCAACAGTTTGATCTACCTTGACTTCCCTAGTCTAAAGTCAATCCTTTATATTTCACCCAAATTATTCAAATTAATCAACATCATAAATCTCTTCAATTTATACTTGAAAAGGAAATTTTGATGAAATAGGTGAGAAGGGGGAAAATATATAATCTGATTTTCAGCTATGCCTGATATTGCTTCCTTTTTAATTTACATGATTTGGTAGAGTTTGAATATCGGTGTTCGAAACGGTGTTATCTTTTGGCATATTGGGGCACTTTTTGCCTTCAAATATTCCCGTTTCTTCTCTAGTATGAAGTATATTATACTATAGCATTCACAGGAATTGAATGATTCATTGCTGCACTACTTTAAAGGTACATCAAAACTGTTATGTACACAGCATACACTTGGCAAATACACAAGATGAAAAAACTATGAAGTTGGAATGGAGATTCAGGTTCTGTGCTCAATAGGTAAAATTTTCCAGTCTAATCTTAAACTATAACATCTGTACAGTAGTAAATGAAATGAGATGTTTCCACTTTCCTCCGCCCCTCTTAAGTTTAAAAATGTATTGTTCATTATCATAATGCTACAATAGACATTATATTGGTAGTTTTAACTTTATTTTGCCTGTTTTTGTGGCTCCTGTCAATTTTCAAACTGAAGTCTCAATCCTAAACCCCAACAATAACTCTAATCCTAAGGTCAAACCCCAAAATTAACAAATTGGACAAAACCTTTCACTCTACAGCTAACCATAAATAAACTCTAACCCCAAAAACAAGGCCGTTCTTGAACCATTTCTCTTGCCCCTCATCGCAATCAGAAAATGTGTACCATTTGCACAGGTTACACTTCAGAATGTGAGGATGACAGAATGCTCCCTTAATTCACCTACATAACCTTTGACCCCAATCTGTGTACACC
>JAMKCH010009956.1:0-28908 GCA_023653785.1 Ophioderma brevispina
TTGTTAAGATTTCGCGTTTTTAAACAAATGACGACTTCTAAAATGGCGATTTCTTGGTCACCACAGCCTATTGCAAATTTTGGAGAGCGTCCCCAATTCTTACACAATTTGAGGATTTTTGCAGTTGTGTTGGTATTTTTCTATAGTACACGACACCTGCGGAAATGCTCAAAAATGAGTATTTGTCATAAAAGAAACGATTTATTAATCAGAATCGGAATCCCCGATTTAAATTTAACGCCGCAGCTGGAAAATCCAAACTATGTCCGTCCCACTTGCCTAAACCGACAGAACAAAAATGGATGAGCGTAAACACGCGCAATTTTCCGGCTATTTTATATTGCAAGGACATTTCCAGAATTAATTATTCTAATTACAAAAGTCCTTTTCGAGCTCTACCATTCACATGTATAGTTATACTATTGTGCAATATAGGAATATGGTGTTTCCACTGTTATATTGGCGCGTGTGCAGAAAAGCACTAATTGGTGAAGGGGGAAAGGTTCCCAACAGCTAACTCTCCCTAGTCGTTTTGGATTTTGTAGGAAAACCAGACATGATATTAAAGAATTAGTTTTTGCGTTAAATATTAGATTTCTCTGCTCGTAAATACAAATAATGAAGAAAGCGCATACAATGTATGATCCAATTAAAGTAAATAGTCTTTTTAGCTAAAACCCAATAAAACTGGAAATATTATTGTACCAGCCTAAAAAGGCTGTATTGTGAGATTAGCACGACGCAAGCTCCTCATCTGACGCCTCCCATAGAGTTTGTTTAGAAAAGATATGTTCAAAATTGAGAATATGATGCTAAAATAGTATCATAACTATGAATCGTCCTTGTGACGTACTAGTATAGCTTGCTGTGATATTTTTTCTGCGTAATAAATAGACCATTGGCCTATGAAGTAGAGGTATATTTTAAGTTGTCTGACATTGAGTGTGATTCCTTTCACAATTAAAATATTTCTGCCTTTAACGATACTACCACTTCATATCAAATCAATTAAACTAATATTGTTCATGAAAATGAATGATGTTTCGTGCATTTAAAACGTGAACTTGGATGCAAATTTGCATTATCATACGCATGATATATCAAAGGAGTGAAGGAAAACCAGTATTTTTATATAAATTGAAGTCAGATCAAATTGAATGTCACGGTCATACGGCAAAAGAACAGAGAAAATTAACATATAATAACATATAAAAATATCCTTAATAGTTATGATACATAAACCTACATGCACATATTTCCTTCACACATGCTTCGATTTCCTGAGAATTTCCAGGGCAGTTTCCATCTTCACATGTCCGACTACGGTATCTTTGTCCCGATCCACATGTTACGGTACATTCTCCCCAATCTTGCCATTCATTCCATATCCCTGTTAAAATGTCAAATACAGGACAAGTAAAACACATTCGATGAAGGATATTTCGTCTTTTTAAAGGTCCCAGGAAATGCAAATAGAATTGATGTGGTTTGTGTCAAGTCTACAAGGAGGACGAGAAAGCATTCAATATTTGGGTTGGTGATGACATCATTAGTGAAACTATTGATTTTTCAGAGAGTAATAGAAAATTCCAGGTGACTGGTGTGAATCTATTCATGGCACTGACTGAAAATCAATAGTTTCACTAATGATGTCACTGGTAGTGTATTCTTTTTTCTGGCCCTGTTTATTGGAATGGAATGCCCCATAAAGATTTGGAGTAGGTTTATCATCTCATTTCCTGGGACCTTTAAAATAAATATTAGAGTAAGACCTGTTTTAACATTATGAAAATATTATTTAAATTCCGCGCCTTTCAAAATACTCGTTGTAATGAACTAATCGTTTTCATCTTTATCAGTCTGCCGGTTGTTACTAGTGAATCTCAAGACTAAAATCAATTTGAATTAACCGCCACCACTACATCAGAAAGGTGGGTATAGAGTCAGCTTGTTATTTTCATGTTTTATACAAAAATGCTAAATATCACAACATATTTTCATAAATGTTAACATCATGATATGGTTTTATTTCGATTTTGGCAAAGAAAGTAGCAAATAATGTTAGGAAACCATTGTCTCATTGCACTTCTGTAAAGAATGGGATTGTAAGACTAAATATACACGGTTTTATTAAAGTTTTAATTATAATACTATTTCTGGGTGATGTGTAAATCGCCTTATCCTTTAAAAATATCAATATTGAGTGCTACAAAATTATTTATAATGATAATAGGAATTTATTTCTGATATTAAATGCCATAAACAAGCCTTTTTGCAACATCTGCACAATTTCAACCCTTATACATTTTTACTTGCAAAAGAGCCATATAGAAGTCCCAAGTACTCACATGAGGTATTGCAATTGATTCCGTCATGCGCTGTATGATGCTGTGCAGTAGCGCAGAACAGAATCAATGACAATACCTCATTTGTATAATTGGGACTTGTATAATGAAACGTCTACCCAAAGAGGTATATACAAGGGGAGTAAAAACAAAACTTGATCCTGATTGTGTCCGCCATTTTGAATTTTTAGGTAACATGTATCTAACATATTCAGTCACACTTTACTTTAGGCGCATACGCGCATGAAAGTCGATTTTGAGCTTATCGTTACCCGCCCGCATCGATTTTTGGAGACTAGAAATACCCGCGTCAAAAATTTCACGATTGCCAAAATAATTCATTATTTTCAAAATATCATCGATTTTACCAGTTTTAGCAATTGGAAACCTATTTTTGTTTGTGAATCATATTTTTGATAACTTTAAAGCAAAACCAGGCCTTTGTTCTGCGGCCCTACCTTTCGTGAATATTTTTTCGGCACATTTATTTCCATTTTGCACACATATTAGGTCAATAATGAAATGTGATGAAATAATAAAAAATGAAAAACGAAGAAGTTACCTCATCAACCAGGAGAAAAAATGTAACGATAAACTCGGAATTGACTTTCATTGGGCCTTTAACGTTTCTACGTCCTCATCACTCATAACAATCATTTGAAAAATAAATTAACTTGATACTTCAGTTTTTGGAGGAGTTGAATGATATACCATATGAAGGAACAGACATTGGTGACAACCTTTGAGGTTTAAAGTATTGTCTATATTTGTAGACCAAAATATGCCACATCTTAAAAACGTGTTTCAAATAAAACTTACCATTATCACCGGCTTTACACCTTTAAAATCCACTTTATTTGACATAAACATAGACATACCCTTATCATCATTTTGGGGAGTCATTTGCTTAGTTGGTCGCCGTGCATTCTAATGGGAATCCGTGGATAGCGGGAAAAGCTGACTACTTGATTCAAAATACTGTAGCTCGGCCTATACTTAACCGATTTGAATTATCTTTACAGCAAATTAGAGATAATGAAATAGGCTTTCCGATGATACCACATATGTTCGATATATGCTATTTAAACATTCAAAATTGCGGACACAATGACAACAATGAACAATGAACATCCATGATGTTCCAAATTCGTTTGATTTGCAAACACAAAAGCAATTAGGTACGGTCTTATGCAACAAAGCAACTGGAACAGCATTCTGTGATATGTGCTATTCCATAACAAGACTTTCATGCTACAGCTTTCTCCTTTAAAAGCTCTTAAATAATCATCTCTTGTAGTAAACGGCTATTCGGTTTTGCATATTATATCGACATTTTTCTTGAAATCATTCATGCTTTTACAATCTGCAACCAATATGATGGATTAGACTGATTGACATAAATAAATGAACATTATGATAATTCTTGAATAAACACAACCAATAACATAATTATTTGGATATTAAAAGCTTACCTGGCGTTTCAATGTCCACACGTTGTATGCCTAATCTGCTGCCGCTCACCACTCCGTTTTCATCCACAAAATTCAAGAAATAGGCATGAAGACTGCTGTGGGTTTCGTTGGTAACTGCGCTGAACTGACAAGTGAAACGTACACCAATACTGCCGGGTACCATGTAATTGATGTAAACCTTGTGAAAATTTGCAAGGTTTCTGTAAACCTGTTCAAGCTGCGAAAGGGAAGGATAAAGGAAGAGTAAATACATGGTATTTTAAATAAAACCACACCGTACAATCTTTCAAATTAGTTGAAAGCTATTGGAGTTTTTCAGTTTGACCGCGGCATTGTGTTTATATTTTTTAAATCTATTGTCAAAAACACTATTTCTGTTTTGACATGGTTTCGATTCGGTTAGTGTATCTTCAAAGGGAATGTTTTAGCATTTTCTTGTGATTTAATTTTAATATTCAATTGCTGGTTTAGTTTAATTTGAAAATTTGTTGGTATTTTTCTCACGCAATCAACTATGAGAGAGACTGCACATTATATACCTATAATTTGGCTAATGTATGTGGTAGTACACAGCAGATTCCTACCACGGTGTACCCAGCAGCTTAAGCTACTCCATGGGTCTCTTAGCTCTACTCCAGGGTACCCCCTTGATGCACTATTGATGCAGTACTTAAAACTAATTTTGTGGAAGTATACAAACCCCTGGATTTGGATAGCAGCTAGTTTACTTAGCAGTACCCATCCTATAGTGTACTCGCAGTTGCCCTGCTATGTTACTGACAGGTACCCATGTAGCCACCAGTATGGAGTACCTCTGTCAGCTACTCCACGGAGGACCTTTCACATTACTCCCCTACCGGCTGCCGAGTAGGCAGCACTTGGACCATAGAAGGGCTGCCAAACATTCCATTGTTGTTTACGACTTTCTGATCATTTTTCATCAAGAGCTTATACATCTATATGTGTGTTTGATCATCACCAAAAACCCCTATAAATGACATTTTGTGTAAAAACATATACCCTATTGACCAAATTTAAATAATGGATCAAATTACTAAAATTAATCACACACGATCAAGCTCATTTGCATGGATTACCCATGCAGGTACTCCCCACATGGTGTGACTATTGGTTACGGCTACTGCGTGTGTACCTAGGTGGATGATTTCCCCCACTTTTGTGGTCGGCGATGTGGTACCCTTGCGGGTGGATACTCTTCCGCGCTACTTAATATTCCACTTCAACGTATCCTCCCATGAAGAATTGGTTGTGTATTTATTATGTTCATACAAGCTCCGTCGGTTTTGGTCTAATTGCGCCAAATTCACATGAAGGTGCTGAGGATACCGGACGGTTTCGAATTATATTTCGGTACGAAATCTTTCAGAATGGCTGAAAAATCAGTGAAAATTTGGTCGGTTGCTAAGCAAAATCACCCATTTGTTTATAACCATTATTAACCAGGGCTGAGCGTTGCGCGTTGTGAGGAGCGGTTACGCATGAGACGCTATACTTCGACGCGACGGGCGGTTAAGCGTGAGACGCTATAATTCTCCACCCAAAATGAATAGCAGCTTTAATTAATAGTGCATATAGTGTGGGGTCAATAACACATGTTATTTCGCTTTGATTGTCGTATGTTTTATATGGGCATTAACGTTAGGCATACGGGAGTAGGTGAGAAGAAAATTAAAATATAGGGAAAGGTACAGGATGAATTATTACAGTTTATCATTTAGAAAAATAAAACGCCATAGGCCTAAGTTACATGATATACTGGAAATTAACTGAAATCAAATACGATGTCCGGATGTTGTGGTACAATTGAAGGGGGTCATAACTGCAGGATGGGCGAGAACTTTATACGGGAGTTTTAAGGAGTTATGAGAAAAATGCATGTGTATATGAAGGGAACTACGGGTTACACCAAGAGGAGTACTTTTGAGAAAAAAAAAGGTTTAACACGGAAACGTATTTGGTTGCGGTGGTCTCGCGACAGTGTGTGATCGCTTCAGTTTCAGTGATCGCTCCCGGGAGCCCGCGCGAAGCGCGGGCCTCCCGCTAGTCTTACTATAATTTGCCGAATGTTGTATGTATCTTCGCAAAAGGCTCCGCCAGTTTCGATCCATATTGCGCCAAATTCGCATGAAAGATTGCTATTTACCCGGCGGGTGTTCTAACTATATTCGGACGAAATCCGTTCAGAAATGGTTGAAAAATCAGTGAAAATGTGGTCTGTTGCTATGGAAAATCATATATTTGTTTATAACCTTTACTAACAAGCGCGTACGCGTTGCATGTTGCGACGGGCGGTAACCTACGCGTCGTGCAGGGTGGCGCGGCGGGTGCGTACGCACAACCGTCACGCAATTAACAGGCACTTTATTGCAAAACGGGGTGAGGAAGAGAAAAAAATGGTCAATAAAATAACACGTCATGTTCCACTTTGGTTGTGGTATATACGGAATTAAACTACAGGTTAAGCGGTTAGGGGACACGGGGAGTAGTTTGATATTGAAGAAGAAATATTAACTATAGGGAAAAGCCAACGAAATTGAATATTAATTTTTTTTATTATTCCAGAAGGATAGTAACTACACGGGCTACAGGATATGACGGAACTGTGAGTTATGAAAAAAAAAAAGAAACAAAACAAAGTTGGGAATACGGGATGTTGTGACGGGGGGCATAAAAAACTTGCAGGTAAAAAAGATGTGGTATAGCAGGAACTATATACGGGTTAGCATACGATGAGTAAACTTCTGAACAAAATGTTAACATGAAAGGTATACGGGATGAAATATTGACGTTTTTACCTATTTAGAACTGGAAACTACGTAAGCTACGGACTTTAAAAATGATCATAACACGTCATGTTATTTCTCTTTGGTTCAGGATAGGACACGGGAGTTAGTTTTTGAGAAAAAAAATTAATATACACAGTGTTATAAAAGGGTTTAAATATTGCGTTTCCTTATTTGGGTAACTGGAGTTATTAAATGTTAAGAATAATAAAACATTGTGACCTCGAAGGAGTCGCTAAACTTCAAGGATAACGGGTAATTAATACGGTATTTTTGAGGAGTTGTCAAAATTCACTGTCATGGCTGTGTGCGTATTTCTTAATGTGTGGTTGCGGTGGGTGTCGCCATAGTGTTACCTCTTCATGATCGCTTCTTCTGTTTTAGTAATCGCTTCTGTTTTAGTATAGTCCCACTGAAAAGAAATACACATACTCCGTGAAAACATTGTTATTGAGCTGAGTTTTCACCAGCATGAGATAAACACCTATCCCAAATCCCCAGGAATCCCCTTTGGGGAAACATTTTTAATCCAAGATGGCCGCCAAAATATCCTGACATTGCATATAATTAGCTATATCTTGGCTTCTAGAGTAGATTTGTCTTATGATTTTAGATTCTAAATCTAAATTATCCGTTTTCCTTTGGTGTTGAAATTCAAAACGACCGCCATTACATATATTTGCTTGCTTTATCTCAACTTAGAACAAGGTAAAAGAGGATAAGAAAAGAAAAAAAAAAAAAAAAAAAAAAAAAAACCAACCAAATATTCAATTATATCTAATATCTATCTATAAGAAAGCCGAATAATAAAAATGACAATAAACAATATAAATGAATAATATAAATAAGTGAATAAATAAATAGATATAAATTAAATAAAGATAAATTTTGTAAAAGGGACGGGTACAAAAGACGGAACCTGCATTATGTAATAGGAAGTCCTCTTGAGGGTGGTTTTCACACCCAAATGTTATTTCTTCCAATTTCTGTGATTCATCGTTATATATTTTCTTTCACCTCCAGTTTTCCATTTTCTGTGACTACTTGGTTGTAAACATAGAAATTATATGGCCTATTGTTCTATATGATGATGCCCATTTCTGGCTAGACGTACGTGTGTAGGCCTTTAATTAATCTGCGTTTATGTGCACAGTATACGAAAACTGTCATTATACAAATTTTTTTAAAACCATCTTTCGAAATTAGTATTATATTGAGCGGCATACTGGTTTCATTGTGCAGTTTTTGGGAAATTGCATTCAGATAGTCAACTAACATAAAACACCTCAGTCATTCTTTTCGAATAGACTAAAGCGACCTAAAATTACTACTATTGGGTAATTAGAACAATCCCTTTTCGGATTATTGGCTTTTAAACAACAACGCGTCCCCTATATATGCGACAGTGACGAGCTTCCTTGCAGGAACTGCAAAGGAAGTATATGTCAGTGAAAAGATATATTAACTGTATGCAGCCAATTGGCACCATTTTGGTGGCATTTTTGGATTTTTGAGTTAAGAAACATCAATGTCTAAATTTAAACAAAAAAAATTCGATTGGAAACCTCAAAACATATTCAAAACATGATATATAGCTAATTATATAAATGAACGGCATTTGTTTTGGATTTGGCGTGAAGGAAGTCATCAGTGATTTAGATTGTACATATTGGATTCTTTGACCCCCAAACATATTCAAAAACACTAAAATCACTCACATCTCTTTAAACCTGAGGTCTCTAATGTTGGCGGCATCTTTGATAAAAAATTTTCCCCAAGGGGATTTATGTGGATTTTTGATATGTTGTTGTAATGATGCATTCTTCTTTATATCTGTGCAAAAATCAGCTCAATAACAATTTTTCCGGTCAAAACCCCCAGGGACCACACTATTTGTTGATTCTTCCGTCTTCAGTGATCTCTCCGCGCGGAGCCTCCCGCTAGTATAAGATAAAATCCACACATATCAAAAGAAAGTTACAGTTATGTAAATACGGCCATTAAGGCGCAACTTGTTTGCTGTTTTTGTGTTATGAGGCAATTCCGCCGTGTTACAACGGTCCCAATAGCCACTGTGTTGTAATTTTGCTGTCCATTAACGGACCGAAAATACAAAATTGCGAATTTTCTTTTCTTCACGATACGACCGAATTTGCACGTAAAGATTAGGCACATACACTAAAATTAAAAAAAAATTTTACCGTAAACCCGTCATTAATTCGTGACTCTGCCCTAAAACGCTCCCCGTAAAAAATGGCGTATACTGTAATCAAACCACTCAAAGTTGGTGGTTATTACAGAGATTGTGATGTATGTTGTTTTTTAGTTACCAAAGTTTTAAAATCCGTTTGTGTCCCCGTTTACGAGGGTGGCCGGATACACCTCACTCAGCAATCTGCTGTTGAGGATTTATTGGAGCAAAAGAGAATGACCGGGATGCCCTTCCTGCCGTCAATCCCCCACTAGTTTTCGGCGGTGGGCCTAGCCTTTGGGCAACCACGCCCACCATCAAGGCAGCACGTGCTGATGGCCGCCATTAGCTCTCCAGTACTGACCCCATTTGTAGGTCATCTTCTTGTTCATTCTACAGGTAACCATCCTACCCTCCTCAATCAGAAATCCGATGGGGTTGACGGTTTAGCCGCACGACAACTCGTCCCCCTGGACAGTAGTACTGTTTACCAGATACCAGTAGCAGGCCCTCAAAGGAAACCTGACCTGACACAACCAAAACCTGACACTGACACCTGGAAAAATAAAAACACTGTGACGGACGTCTAAACTTATAGGCCTATCAATATTTTTTACGGTGGCAGAACTGTAAAATTTAAAGTTTGTTATATTACATTAAACGGTAAAATATACAGTAACTTTGAATGAAATCCTGTAAAAGCTGTATTCTTTAACCGAGTTTTGTGGGCAGAATGGCTGCCAGGATTTCCAGGTAAATTTACAGTACTTTTTTTTCCTCTAATTTTAGTACTAATTGTAGAATTGAAAAATTCGTAATAATTGAATTAAAATGATAAAAACATTAATCATAATCACAATAATCAAAATATCCAGGGAACACAAGGCAAGCACATGATTACTGCGGGAATATAAAATCAATTAATACTAGAATTAGATTATACTAACTACAAATCCATAAAATCGCGTGATTGAAACGACAAAAACAAATGCATTACTTATAGAATAACTCCCTAGTTTCCATTTCCTACGCATTTCTGTAAAAATTTTACAAAATATTTTAACGGATTCATGTAGAAGCAATATCAAATACAAGTCTTGGCGCACCATTCATGACATATTGGGTAAAAACACGAAAGGGAAAACACAGCCTACTTCCTTGACGTGCAATGCAAAGATTACTATCCAAAGGGGGGGGGGGGGGGGGGGGGGTGACATCGCTACCCATTTAATAATTCTTTGTTTAAATAGACCTAAAACTCGCCAGTTAAATTAACAATAAGGCTCAACTTCAATGATTTGCTAAATAATGCCTTTTCCGAAAATTCCACTTCTTCACGCTTGTTCGGTAAGGAATTCTTGATCTCACCAGCAAGTTCAAAAATGGAAAGTCCTGGCCTTTTGATGATAATCGTTCGCAAGCAGAGCCCAAGAAATTTTCCCTTTATTGCGAGGTATCTTGCTCTATTTTTCAACCTTTCACTTCCGAGGGATGTTTTTCCGTCGGTTCTCATTGAAGGTATGCCACGTATCCCTTAGAGAAAAATGAATAGGCTACATGCCTTTGGAAAATAGGAATACTTTTCAATCTTGTCGACGAGCGCCATTACCGGAAGCAGTTTTACCACTCTTAAATCTTCTTCTTCTTCCCTTCGCAGTGTAATGCGGGCATTCCTCAGGGCTCTATCATCGTCTATATGATGTAAAATGACTTCGAACACTTCAAACACTTTTCCTATGTACCTTTAAGATTGCAACGCTCTAAAGATTTTCCGAAGAATCGTCAAATAATTATCAAGTGAACCGTGTTCGGACCTACACTGCGAGCTCTATCATCTATGGCGAAAGGATATCGAAAGATGAATCATTGATAAACAGACCCTAAAAAGGAGACATCGAACATTAAGAAAAGGTAATTAAAACATTTAGGTCACTAAGATTACCAATTGAAAATATCAAGGTTTGTGGGGTGAGCATGCAAGTTGAGAATTGCTTCCGAGTCAAAAAAAATTTGGATGATATTTTATTTTGTTTATTTTATTTTATTTTGCAAAATGTTTGTGATTTTATGTAATTTTTACTTTGAAATGATTTTTCTTATTTTTTCTAAATAGTGGCATATACATGTTAAACATCATATTGTAGCCCATGTCACAAAGTTTTAAAATTCATGTCAATTTTTGCTCTGGTTACCATGGTAACCATGTAAGGCCTCTGATTGGCTAAGCACTAGAACGGATGTAACTAAAAATAACTAAATATGTTATTGGTACTAAACTTGGGTGGCATGTGCAGGGGGTAAATAGGCAGTTAACCCTGAAACCGAAACCGATATCGACCAATCACATAATTTCATGGCGTAATTTGAATTTGGAACACAATTTCGAAAAACGGCTTTCATGGTTCACTAGCTCTATATTTGCCTAATATGTGTGACAAATTTCATGTTCATAGCATGTAGCGTTCTCTAGTTACGTTCGTTTTTGTTTTGGATGCATTTTTGGCAAATTTCGCGTACACTGTTTCACTTTGATAAGCGATATCTCGGGAACCGAATGTCTGATTGCGATCGAATAAAAAGCATTTTGTAGAGTACAATATCACAATTTAGCCATTACATTATCTCATTTTCTTAAATGGAACAATTTTTTATCATATTCAGACCCATACCCCCCCCCCTTTAAGCCATATAACATAGGGGGTCACCTGGTTTCAGCAAAAGTGCTGATTGGATGAGTTGAAAAAACACTAACATTCTCAGTCTCTAGTTCACTATTAATTAATGCTAACAAGAAGCTATTCATACTTACACTAAGTTGGGGTTTTACAGACGTTAACTTACCACTGGCAGCACAATATTTTCCCACCAGACATACACAGATGAATCCCTGTCAAACAAAGCAGGGTCGTACTCAATTGGGTTTCCATCGTAATATTCAAAAATGATCTCGCTGCTAACCTCGTGATTTTCTGCAAACGAAAGGCGACAAGTGCTAGTGAGTTATGGCATTAATATGATTAGAATTTATTCATCATCACTTTATTGCAATATTAAAAAGAAACATCAATAAAGGATAAAAAACATACAATGCCCCAGGACAGACCTTATTAGTGGTCATGCAGGGGATATATTTATAAATAAAGAAAATTACATTTAAAAGCTATTGACATACAAGAAACAAGTAAGTAATACACGAAATGGCTGACCAGCAGCCAATTTGACCTAAGTGATATCAAGGGCATTGCACTTTTCCCAAGTTTGTTCTTGCTTAGCATAGTATATTACAAATGATGAAATGACAGCGAGTTTACAAAGATTATCTCTAAACAATTTCAATGAAATAGGTGCATGAACAATTGAAAGAAATTTTTTAAGTCTAGACAAATTGTCCTGTGAGATAAACCTCGAGATCCTATTTCAATGGCAAAGTAGGAAACTTCAAAATCATTATTCTGAATGTCATAAATTATTGAAGCATATTTGTTTGATTTGTAAGTGTGGGCGTTGACAATATTCTGCTCGAATGGTATAGAAAGCTCTAAAATAACAAGTTTGCGTAACCCCTCCCAAAAGATGCATAAGTCTGGGATGAGGTTTGTTTGGGAACATTCTGTTGGAATAGTAGTCCCAGAGGCATAACCTGTAAAACCAGGAATATCAGGAATTCTTCTCAGATTTGGTAAGCCCCAAACGGGCAATCTTGATGATATAATTAAGGATGTTATTGTGGCGCCAGGTATAGCGGCCTTACTCCAAGAAAAAATTGCAAGAGTTCAACACATGATTAAGTGTTTCTTTGTTCGTGCAATGGGTACATTTATTGGTGTTTGACTTACCCCATCTGAGAAGATTAGTCCTAGTGTTAAGGGAATCGGTGACCGGGTTGACAAGAAATTTACAAACTCTTACAGGAAGGTTGAAAATAATACTACGCCATTGAACGCATTTTGGACTCCAAAGAAAGTAACTCAAGAAATCTACCTTGAATAGCAAGATTTTTGACGTGATTCTTCCAGAAAAAGGCCGTGGAATTTGAAATAAAATCTTTAGCCATGAATTTCAAAACCTTTGGTTTATTTGAATTTGCTTTAACATCATTGTATATTTTTTCACTATTGACAATAGTAGATTTCTTTCTAGACCAAGTTTCCTCCCTCGCAATTTTTGAGTCAAGGCAAAGATTGACTAAAGGGTCTCTTTCAGCCTTGCTGAAATATGAGCGATGGTATGGCATTCAGCATACAGTTTGGAAATTGACTTAATGTTTAGTCCATTTGGCATGAAAATGAATGCTAGAGTAGCAGGATGAGGGAGACCAAACCATTTTTTTTTCAGAAAACGATTAGCGGTAGCGGTAGCGTCAAGCATATTTAAATGCGTTGAACATAAATCGTTAACTGTTAAGTGAAACCTAAGTGAAGGGAGAAAGTAACGAACATAAACGTGAATTTTATATTCCGATCGGATCAAGGAGGAATCGACGTTTTCCAGGGCATTTTGATTTTTTTCCGATAAATATTTAAACACATCAGCAGAGGTGTTACGAAAAGTGATGAGGGAGCCTAAAATACCGTACACATCTTTTGGTTTTACTCTACCAATATTGAAAAACCATGAACATTTTATTAAAATATCTACTGGCATTAGACATTCAAACGCTATAACTATTTGTTAACACAGGCGAAATAACTTTTGGCAAACACGGGGATGAACTATTATTACCGATTTTAATAGTGTTCATTATTCTATGAACTTGTTTGTTGACTTTAAGTGTTGATCAATTAAGGCGTTGTCAGTCGTGACCGGTAAAAAGGCTTTTGTTATTCTATTGTCAATTCTCAAATTGATCAGTTATGTGTAAAAAGGGCGTGACATTGTTTTTTTTTTATCTTCCACCTTCTCAGACTGAACTATCAATAGCCGGCTCTTGTTATTCATGTATTGACAAATTGTAGAGTACTATATCTGTGCAAAGTAAGTCATTGACAGAATAACCGTCTTTATTTATTCCTATATCGTAATGTTCAGCCTATAAAGTGGATGTTTTAGATTTTACGCTAATATTGTAATCGTTTGCAGAGTTTTGTACGTTGATATGAGAAATTCTTCAAGTTGAAAAATAAAACGTAACAGACTGGTTTTATTCATACAAATAATAAATTTCAATTTATTGTATTTAATATTTCTGTTTCCAATCTTGGGTGTGCTATGTTATATCTATCACATGTTTAATTTATTTTTAGAAAACTACTTTTCTTCCATTCACAAGTTTACAATATCAGCTTGTCCTTCCAAGAAAACCGCTTTCCTGTGACATTTGCCTCACTTTTATATGGCCAAGGAAGGCAAAATTATTGAAATAAAAGCTATAAAATATTGTACACTTTAAAATTACAGCGTCAAAAACATTTTTTTGATAAAGCACAGAGAATGACCAAAAGACACAAATTTGTCTGCGTTACCAAGGATAGACTCTTGGTAGATTCTTATGTGTTTAGGTGTATATAACTTACAGTTATCATAAAAAATAATACACACTCTGTGCCATTTTATAGGGAGGTTCAAACTCGAGGTGCACAGGGCTCTGGAATGCTAGTCATTGTGACACAAAGGGTATATTACCTCACTTGTGAATGGCAATGTTGTATGTATAGAAGGGGTTTATAACGTGTGTCCTAAACTCGGAAACGAGGCAGCGGATTCTTTTTTTTTTTGTTAGTCAAACACGCAAATGTCAGTAATAATTTAAATTGATTCAGCATGCGACCATAAAGTCAAATCTTTGGTCCATAGGGACACCTCAGTCTGGGGGGATGGGAAGTAAAGTGAATTTTTTTGGGGAAACTGAAATTAATTTGTGGGGAAAACAACCCAACATTTGCATATTTTTAACATATAAAAAAAGAAACAATTAAAAATAAATTTGGTGATTTTTTGCCCCAAATCGAAGAATTTTGACAAAAAGTCCGTAATTTTTCTTCTTGTCGGGGTGGGGCGAGGGCAAGAAAATAATTGGGGGAAATTGACCCCCATGCACCCCTGGCGCCGCCACTACACCCCACTCCGCACACTTAAAGGTGGATGACCCGATCGACACCTCGTCCCACCCCCCCCCCCCCCACCCATTCTACTCCCTCAAATGGAGATTTTGGTATCTGAAGAAAGTTCATATTTTTCTCATTACCCCAGTGAAATTTGCTCAGAATGTTTCCTTTTGATCTTATGAACCAAAAAAAGTCTCACAAGAGCGTATATCACATTATTACACACATGGGTATGGGCATTTTTTCTTCATTCAAATGGCTGGGCCGATATAACTTGAAAAGTTGTAATCGGATGTTTTTTTATATGCTTCCATGTGAAGGATAAAACATCATATGAAAATTTTTATCATGAATTTTAAATTGAAAAATATGAATTTTTAATATTTTTAATTTTTTTCAAATAAAACACTGACTAAGACTAAACTTCCGGACTTTTAACAAGGTGTACCAAAACCTGCGTCAGGTCACTAAATACTTTAATACACAACGAGAGATTGTGGGGCATTCATAATATTGGGTCATATAGTGATTGTATAGATAAGATCCCCCCCCCCCTACATTTCTGAAATGACTTAAAAGTGAAAAACCAAAAGCCACTTTTGATTTAATTATTTCAATATAAAAACACTGCTGAAGTTAGTATTTGCTCCTATATGAAATTAGAACTTTCACGAAATTCCACAATTTTTTTAACCAACTTGATTCTATCTTATCATTTCACATGGGGAGATTGTGAGAGAAAGTTCCCATTAGGGGAAAAAAACATAATTTTCCCCTTTTTGGGGAACCTGTTTCGTGAAATCTCTCGTTGCACCTTTAACATAATTACTAGCATAGGTGTAAGCTGTACCTTTAATTGTTGTTATCATTGGTTGGCTGGTATTGGTAGGAGGCCTATTATGCGACTTAGTTGTGTACGACCTTACGGTTGACGGAACACCGGCCTCTGTTTTTGTTTGGTTCTCTTTCTGATACCCGACTGTTAAGACAAACTTTAAAAGTTGGCATTTATTGGTATTTTTGATGTATCAAAATGGTAATGTCTGATATGCACTAACTACTTATAATAATCTCTTTGGCTATTTAGTAGCATGTTTTCCATAAATTGATTAATTAATGTTGTAATTAAAGGGCAATGCCTCTGCAAAATTACTCTACACAATAGGTATTAACTCCTAAAAATCCGAATAACGAAACATACAAATGGTCTTTAAAATGCATAACAATATTTATTTTTTGCAAGAAAAAAAATATTACCCTTACCAGCTAGCAATATCCCACAAATGGTCAATAAGACAATCACAATTAACACCAAGACCACGTGATTAGCCTCACTAGCGTGATCTCGACGCGGGGGTAAATTCGCTAGGTCATGACGAGCATTGGGCCCCCAACTTGGTTTATGATATGGTTGTTGGAATCCCACTCGATGCCGCTGGTGAATCGTCGGATAGCGGTATCGCCAGACGGTGTTCGGTAGTGATATACGGGCCTCGTCTGTTATAGGGTTTTGCCCAAACGTAGGAGCTCTCGCATCGTTCGCATTTTTTATCTCCTTTGGAAATTGGCTCCTCTCCTTTCGTCGAAACAGTAGTTTCAGTTTCAGGTGGAGCCTCACGTCCGGTGGAACGCCACTGAAGGCATTTAACACGTCAAAAGCAAAATATTCGCCAAATTAGAAACGTGCTTAAGTGACAATGTGCATACTTCCTATCCGACGTTTTAGTTATGTGTTATATAATGATAAACAGGATGTTTCAGATTACTACTACACAAACCATATATACAGTAACACATATTCCTAGAATTTAAAAAAATGAAATTTTATGCATACAAGTTATCCAACGTGTATATAGGGTTACGGCCATTCGGAAGGCAACACAGGTTTGTACATGTACACAATTTGACACATGTATAACAATTTCCTTTCTAAAGAAACCTGAAAAAACAAATTCTGAACAGGCACTCTGTATCCAATTGAATAGCTTTGTTGGATACAAGCAATAAACTGCCAATTAAGTCATTTGGGAAGGAGAACAGAAGCACCGGCCCCAAATCAAAAAGAGGCACGTAGGTTATTTGAATTAACTTTTAATTAGAGACGTTTATTCGAGAAATTTTCTTAAACACATTATAGCCACAGCACACACAAAGAAGATGATTGTCCAAACCTTATGTTTTTCTTGATTTTAGTTCTGCCTTTGATAAGGTAGATCATAATCTTCTGATCTTAAAAAAAACCCCCACTTCATGATTATGGTATTATGCTGAGCTTCTATTTGGATCCAGAATTTTCTTATACACGGAAACCGAGGATCACTTTCAATTCCAGGTGAATTTTCAAAGTGGGTGTCTGTCACTTCTGGTGTTCCTCAAGGATCAGTGCTGGGACCTATCCTTTTCCTTATTTTTGTCAGTGATATTACTTTAAATGTGGCTTCTTCTCTTTTCCAATTTGCTGATGACCACACGTTGGTGAGACCTATTAAAATCCTAATGATGTGGTTGATTTGCAAAATGATCTTGACAAACTCTACAGGTGGTCAGTCACAAACAAGCTTCCTTATAATGCATCCGAGTTTGCTGCTATGCACTTCTCTAGATCCAAAACTTGCAGCAAGTCAGATTATTTTTTAGGTGTGAACGTCTGGAATCAGTTGATGATTTCAAATTGCTTGGTACTTTATTTTCTTCCAATCTATTTTCTTCCAGCATCTTTCATGGAATTTTTCACAAAAGTCGTATTTCTCAAGACAGATTTCTTCATTGGCGGGCAAGGACTAATTCCTTTTACAATTCTGTCTTTGTCTCTTTTCCAAGACTCTGGGAAAACATTCCACTTCACATTCGGCAAACTAGCTCTCTCCCAAAATTCAAGTTTCTTTGTAAGCAGTTTTTTCTCACAAGTTAATTCCAGTATTGCCTGTCTTTTTACGTCTAGGTTTTATGCTTACTCTATATTGTGTGTATATACATGCATGTTCCATGGAGAGAAATGCACTGGTGATGTGTTTGGGCTGAATAGCCCATTTTTCTTTCCTGAGTTACTCTGTTTAGTTGTCTTCAGTATTTCACAAAGTAACTCAAATAAGTATTATTATTATAATTATTATTACCTAGTTGACTTCTTGTGATTTCAAGTTTCCTATGAAGCCAACTATAATGTCAAAAATATGAAAATCATCAATTGCCGGTGATCGGCTTGTGATTAAATAAAATTAGGACATCACTAAGAAAGTCATTATGACATTTGGTTTTTATATTTGTATTCTTGTTTGGTCTAATTGTTTTATTTGTAAAAGGTAAACCAGTGATAAACCTAATTATATAAGCAACGTTTCCATACTGATTTCAACCGTCCTTCATCGTGCAGAGGAATGTTCTTGATTCGTTGTTAAATTTTGTTCAACATCAGGGAGAAAGTTATGTGAAGCAGCACCTTTATTGAAACAAAAGTAAGAACTAAATAAAATTATGATCAACCTGGAATAATAGGAGTTCCGGTGGAGCGATTTAGTTAACATTTACATGACTTTACATCACTCTTTTTAAATATATTTTTTGTTCTCTATCAGACAACCTAATTATGAACGAGGTTGGATTTCATGGTAATGACTGTATTTTCTCATCTACAGACGCAGTTACTCCATAAAAACCGGCAAAACCGCTGTTTCAATTACTATTTAATCCACGTAGGTCAACGCAAAAAGAAATATATATATTAGGTTCAAACTACCTCAGGTGCATTGTTTTTATGAATATCGGTGCTACTGCATAAGCAGCAACGTTCGTCATTGATGTTGCAATTAGCAAAATTGTATAAATCGTTTAAACATCACTATATGATAATGATAAAATGTGCTTTAACTAGATAATTAAAGTACACAGACAAATCTAACTAAATTAACATTACCAATTTGTCTCCACCCTCCGACATCGTTATATCCACAAGTTGGTTCCTCTAGTCTGTCCTTGTACTGAGTGTAGTCGACACAGAGTGAGACTTCAATTAGAATTGGCCTGTTCCTTAATTATATATGGTAAATTAACCAAACTAAATCCAAAACTGAAAAATACAAAGGAATTTCCCATTGATATTGATATTACCAAAGCGTAAATTCACTTCTTACTTAAGGTTCGGTTGACAATTAAGATTCCCAACACGAAGACACACTTCCCCCCTTGTATGGTATTTGGCTACTTTCCAAAGATTAGTGATAAACGGACTTAATGCAGGTTTAGATAATTCCAGGCTTAACTCAATGATTATTTTGATTATCGCGAGACATGGGGAAAGCACATGAGAAAACTCCATTAATTGTTTGAAAAAAATATTTCAAGCAGGTTTGACTGTGCTTTTAGTGAAAATCAATTTTGCCATACGAATGTTACACATTTGGGATATTTGGAACGCTTTGTAGGACATGGGCAAATTAGCTCAGTCACATCAAAAGTTGAAGCAATTGAGAAATTCTTCGCACTTCGAAGCAAAGGGTATGGTAAGCATAAATTACAGGTAAGGTAACACTGTGAAAATTTTGCAGCTGTTGACCATGACTACTGATAATGATAGACAATGATATCAGTGCACAAAGTTGTAGTGAATGGGGTTCATGAGGTACCGTATAGGGCGCTTTCACGGGAGGTCAATAGGTTAAAGGGGTTATCCCGTTGTCAAAGTTTTTCACTGAAAAAAGCGAGATATTGTAACCGTTGTATACTGTAAAGTCTCAGCTTTTAAATACTCTAGGTTCCAAAGATATGGCCGATCAAGGTATAGGAGGTGCCACAACACTCGGCAATAAAACACTTTGTCCTATACTTTAACAAGATCATTTGTTTCACTCAGTGATAATTAACAATATTTGTCCAAAAAAAGAATTGCAGGCTATGGGATAAGTTTCTTTTTAAAGTTTTATATTGACTTTTTAATCTTTCAAATCTCAGTTTTAATATAATGTGATATATTTGCCATGACAACCAATTCAAAAATCCGAGAACATGGTTTGAGCTACGTTTGTCAACAATTGACCTCCATGCCACATCTTACCTATCTTGGTAATGAAACAATTTGAAGACACATGGCCATTGGAGCATTTTAAATATTTGACCCTGTAATTACCTTATTCCCCCAATTCCTTGTTTTTAACGTCGACAGCTATATGGAATATTGAATCTTGACCTTATACTTACATACCATCAAATCTGTTGTACCACTTCAGCTGAATAACCTCCCTGGACTTCTGGTCTATATAGGAGACGTAATTGTTTGTCGTCGCATTATGTTCCTGAACGAGAGGGTGAAACCCGTACTGAGACCTGTATCCAAAACTTAAACACTCATCTCAGATTGAACATTTTCTTGTTTGAAGCACCTATCTTATTTCGTCCGACGGGCTGTCGACTTTACTTTTGCACCAGTATTCCAGTTTAGCAGAGTTCTGCTGTCAGGAATTATTGCACCAAGTACCAAATTACTAAGGGGCAGCTTGATCGTTCCCACTTTGTTTGCACAGGAAAGATGGAAGAATCATCGTCCTAGCAAACGCCGATAAAAAGGTAACCATAGCTAAAATGTCAGAATTGGACACAGTCTAGGTTGCACCTATTCAACTGCTTTACATTCAGTTACATTGTACAATAGATGTTCTAAATTATCAACATCATGTTTTACACATTTTACACAGTAAAACATAATTAACTAACACCTTAAAGATGATTCAACTGAAGCCTATATCCCTTAAAGCCCTAATACCATTTCCCCACTTTTCAAAAATCACGGAGCGGACCCTGCCTTGTCTTTAGTGGGAAATTATATCCTTAATGTAACAAGACAAATAACGCTACATCCCCTTTTTACGGTGATGGTCAGGTTGGTAGTCATTTTCCTCTACAGCCTGTCTAAAAAAAGTGGTACAATCAGAAAAAAATTGGTTAAATATTACGTTTAAAACAGGTCATTCTTACTTTGCATAATATTAAAGAACAAAGACAAGGCTTTCCATTGGTGTTTGTTTGATCTTATTTGCTTTTGTCAATCCAGAGATATAATCAATTTAGTGAGATGCACCGAAATCGATTTTGTGCTACTTTTATGCATTGGCAGAGTTGTTTCGCGCACTTATGCCATGCTGTCTTGAAGCTCACAAAAGATTGCAACTTGACAAAAGAAACAAAACACAGGTTAAAATAAACAAAGGAAGTCCAGTTTTATCGACACAAGTTTCAATAGTCAACATAATCAGTTCAATGATAAATATCTTCTTTTCATAAATAATAAACAATACAAATATTTACTGCACGTCAATGATATAGAGCTTTGAATTTATTGCAAAATTGGTATATGTTAAAATCATGCCAGAAGGAATGTAATTGCAACTAATATAAACACTCCAAATCCAAAGAAATGTTTTAAAAATATTGCACTATCTTTGTGCATTTACTAATGGTTGAAGTCAATAAAAATTTGAATTTGGAAGTAAAGTCTCAAGGTGTTGGTAGGAATTTGCGTTTCATCATACTTCAAGACCATAAAAAACTCTCTCCTCCAGGTTGCCGTACGCTCATGGTTCTCTTCTAACAAACAACAGTATGTCGAATGTTATTCACTTTATCTTAAAGCCTGAACTTACTGATCATAACTTCCAGCATAACGTAACTATTTTCGTATCTTTTAGAGTTTCTTATTAAAGAATTTCATATCTGTTCAAATGTGAATGACGTATGTTTAACTAATTCTTTCACCGTTTTCACTCAACCAGAAAGTGGCAAAAACTCGATTGTTGTGTTCCGCAGTTAACTGGAGATATCTCTCGGTTGAAACAAGCAAATGAGATGAAACAAAAATACTGGAAAGCTTGGTCTTTTTTCTTTAATGTAATGTACAAAATGACTTGTTGAGATATAATATTGAAAAAAAACGGTTTTTGATTGTACCATTTTTTTAAACAGGCTGTAGGGACGTAAAGGATACAGACAAAGTAGGATACGTACAAACTACATGTACTAACTACTACAGTTTTACTACTATTTACGTCATATTGCATGAAATCAGTGCCTCATCACGGGGTAGGGCAACGGTGAATTCAAATCGGCATCAACGTCCTGTACACGATAGGAGGGCGCTCTTACACACATCAGATACAGTCTTGATTATAGGCTATAGCTGGTCACTAAGATTTAAATCTTAAATGACCGTCATTGGAAATTACACTGTTTTGCAGCGAGGTTAATCCACTAACCTCGACGGATTTTGACGTCAATATTTTTTCCTAAATTATCATGATATTATTACTAAGATCTTTTGAACGAAGGTCAGGTGACTTTGTAATTTCACTGGGACCGAGGCTGACGTAGAAAATACACGTAAAAATTCCCTAATTAATGTTTGAAAATCGAGCAGAAAGTGTCTGCCCCCCCCCCTCCGCCTCAAATGTTGAGGAAATGGATGAGTGTTGGGGTATTATTACAAAGTTTGCTTTTTACATGTACCCTCTTTCCCCAATTCCGAAGATTAGTGAAGGTGGGCAAAATATCAATAGAAGATTTCACTGCGAAGCTCAAAACGCATCTGGGTAAGTTATAAATCATGGATTTCCATGTAAGATTCGACTTTTCAGCTTCAATAACTTTTAGCATATTATTAGCTCCACTGTTCATTTTGGTCATTTTCTTGTTTGAAGCACCTATCTTATTTCGTCCGACGGGCTGTCGACTTTACTTTTGCACCAGTATTCCAGTTTAGCAGAGTTCTGCTGTCAGGAATTATTGCACCAAGTACCAAATTACTAAGGGGCAGCTTGATCGTTCCCACTTTGTTTGCACAGGAAAGATGGAAGAATCATCGTCCTAGCAAACGCCGATAAAAAGGTAACCATAGCTAAAATGTCAGAATTGGACACAGTCTAGGTTGCACCTATTCAACTGCTTTACATTCAGTTACATTGTACAATAGATGTTCTAAATTATCAACATCATGTTTTACACATTTTACACAGTAAAACATAATTAACTAACACCTTAAAGATGATTCAACTGAAGCCTATATCCCTTAAAGCCCTAAATACCATTTCCCCACTTTTCAAAAATCACGGAGCGGACCCCTGCCTTGTCTTTAGTGGGAAATTATATCCTTAATGTAACAAGACAAATAACGCTACATCCCCTTTTTACGGTGATGGTCAGGTTGGTAGTCATTTTCCTCTACAGCCTGTCTAAAAAAAGTGGTACAATCAGAAAAAAATTGGTTAAATATTACGTTTAAAACAGGTCATTCTTACTTTGCATAATATTAAAGAACAAAGACAAGGCTTTCCATTGGTGTTTGTTTGATCTTATTTGCTTTTGTCAATCCAGAGATATAATCAATTTAGTGAGATGCACCGAAATCGATTTTGTGCTACTTTTATGCATTGGCAGAGTTGTTTCGCGCACTTATGCCATGCTGTCTTGAAGCTCACAAAAGATTGCAACTTGACAAAAGAAACAAAACACAGGTTAAAATAAACAAAGGAAGTCCAGTTTTATCGACACAAGTTTCAATAGTCAACATAATCAGTTCAATGATAAATATCTTCTTTTCATAAATAATAAACAATACAAATATTTACTGCACGTCAATGATATAGAGCTTTGAATTTATTGCAAAATTGGTATATGTTAAAATCATGCCAGAAGGAATGTAATTGCAACTAATATAAACACTCCAAATCCAAAGAAATGTTTTAAAAATATTGCACTATCTTTGTGCATTTACTAATGGTTGAAGTCAATAAAAATTTGAATTTGGAAGTAAAGTCTCAAGGTGTTGGTAGGAATTTGCGTTTCATCATACTTCAAGACCATAAAAAACTCTCTCCTCCAGGTTGCCGTACGCTCATGGTTCTCTTCTAACAAACAACAGTATGTCGAATGTTATTCACTTTATCTTAAAGCCTGAACTTACTGATCATAACTTCCAGCATAACGTAACTATTTTCGTATCTTTTAGAGTTTCTTATTAAAGAATTTCATATCTGTTCAAATGTGAATGACGTATGTTTAACTAATTCTTTCACCGTTTTCACTCAACCAGAAAGTGGCAAAAACTCGATTGTTGTGTTCCGCAGTTAACTGGAGATATCTCTCGGTTGAAACAAGCAAATGAGATGAAACAAAAATACTGGAAAGCTTGGTCTTTTTTCTTTAATGTAATGTACAAAATGACTTGTTGAGATATAATATTGAAAAAAAACGGTTTTTGATTGTACCATTTTTTTAAACAGGCTGTAGGGACGTAAAGGATACAGACAAAGTAGGATACGTACAAACTACATGTACTAACTACTACAGTTTTACTACTATTTACGTCATATTGCATGAAATCAGTGCCTCATCACGGGGTAGGGCAACGGTGAATTCAAATCGGCATCAACGTCCTGTACACGATAGGAGGGCGCTCTTACACACATCAGATACAGTCTTGATTATAGGCTATAGCTGGTCACTAAGATTTAAATCTTAAATGACCGTCATTGGAAATTACACTGTTTTGCAGCGAGGTTAATCCACTAACCTCGACGGATTTTGACGTCAATATTTTTTCCTAAATTATCATGATATTATTACTAAGATCTTTTGAACGAAGGTCAGGTGACTTTGTAATTTCACTGGGACCGAGGCTGACGTAGAAAATACACGTAAAAATTCCCTAATTAATGTTTGAAAATCGAGCAGAAAGTGTCTGCCCCCCCCCCTCCGCCTCAAATGTTGAGGAAATGGATGAGTGTTGGGGTATTATTACAAAGTTTGCTTTTTACATGTACCCTCTTTCCCCAATTCCGAAGATTAGTGAAGGTGGGCAAAATATCAATAGAAGATTTCACTGCGAAGCTCAAAACGCATCTGGGTAAGTTATAAATCATGGATTTCCATGTAAGATTCGACTTTTCAGCTTCAATAACTTTTAGCATATTATTAGCTCCACTGTTCATTTTGGTCATTTTGAGAAGTTGTTTAATGTTGCATTTAATTTCACCCCATTTCACCCCATTCGGTGATTTAGAACCTTTGGAAGCATTCTGGAAGATGTTATTCCACCGCTTACTACCAAACTTGTTCATCTTTTGTTTCCAGACTGATTCTCTCATGATTTTACAGTGGAGGGCATGAACGACCCTATCATCACCTTTCACCAAAGTTCTGGCGTAAGACATGGTATGGGCTTCAAGGTATACATGTATATCTGAAAGTCTTGGTATTGACAAAGCATCATTAACCCTTAACCCAGCCATGTCTGTATAATATTAGTGTGAATATGATCTTGTCACGTTAAAATACCCCCAGCCTGTTTATACGTACATCAAAAACCTGTATGACAATCTTGAAATTTTCAGTCAGGGGTCCCCGGCAGGGTCCTGACTGGGGAAGCACACCATTCCAATTTAAAAAGGTGTCTTCCAAGGGGATCCCTTATCTCCAATTATTTTTCTTTTAGTATTTAACCCTATTATTCAGGTTTTAAAACAGCATGAGGATACGTGTGGTTATAATATGGAAGTTGAGCGGTACTTAACATTACCTTTGCAGATGATTTCTGCCTTATTACCGCCGACAACGAAAACATCAAAAAATAATGAATGACATTAACCATATAACCAAATCTATGAATCTTACTTTAAAGCCATCCAAATGTAATTCTCTGTCAATATGTAGCGGGAAGCCAAATACGTGCCAATTCAATTTAGGTGAAATTGTGTTAAAAACTACTAAAGAGGCTCCCGAGAAATTTCTTGGTAAACACATTACTTATGGATATAAAGGTAAAGATATATTTGATATCATACAGAGTAAGGTAAATGAACATAATATCAATATGTGCCAAGCGAGGGATGAATTCAAGCTTTCTTTACCCGCTTTAAGGTATTTATTACGGTGCATGAATTAACAGACACGCAACTAACAATATAATGTGACAGATTGTAAGTTCTCCGTGTGAAAGCGTCTCATTGAAAGTATTGAGAGTACATCAACAAGAGTTTATGCGTGTGTACTTGTGTGTGTGTGTTTGTGCGTGTGTGTACGGGTGTGTGTTAGTGGGTGTGTTGGTATTGGTGTGTGTGTGCGTGCGTGCGTGTGTGTGTACAGCACATACAAAACTAAGAGTTGTGTGAAGGTAGTGTGTTTACACACACAGTAATTGTAGGAGTTTGTGTGTGAAATGTGTGTACGGCACATACAAAAGTAGGAGTTTTGTAGCAATTCGAGGAGCTCCTACAATTGTTGTGTGTATGTCACATACAAAAGTAGGAGATTTGTGTGTAAGCACCTTACATACAAATTTTTTTTTTTTTTTTTTTTAATATAATGTGACAGATTGTAAGTTCTCCGTGTGAAAGCGTCTCATTGAAAGTATTGAGAGTACATCAACAAGAGTTTATGCGTGTGTACTTGTGTGTGTGTGTTTGTGCGTGTGTGTACAGGTGTGTGTTAGTGGGTGTGTTGGTATTGGTGTGTGTGTGCGTGCGTGCGCGTGTGTGTGTGTATGTGTGTGTGTGTGTGTGTGTGTATGTGTGTGTGTGTGTGTGTGGGTGGTGTGTGTATAAATGTCCAAAATAATATAGGTTTTCCCGGCCAATTTCGCACTTTTATCAACCAAAAAAATAATTTGGCAATCAATTTCGCACGTTTTGGGCTTATCGGTCTAAATCCTAAGTACAATTTCGTACTATGAGCACTCTATTGCATTTCTCGTCAATCAGTTTCATTGTACAGCATAACCGTTAGCTTATGGTAATGCAAGTCCGTCTTTATGCTTTCAATTTCGCCATTTCGCATTTATTTCGGAAAATCAACTTTTTTCGCTACACGTAAACAAGAACGGTGCGAAACAATGTACGGTGGATTTTCAATTTCGTGGATTGCTATTCTATTTGGCGATTATGCATTCAATTACGTTACGTTATTGACCTACAATATACGTTTACGTTTAATAGACATACAATGACAAAATCAGTAAAATATTTATTTTGGTAAAACATGTCAAAACAAATTTTAGGAAATTCTGCTGCCAGAAATTTCCGTAAATTTAAATTTTCTAACAGTGTATGATTAAACGCAAAATATTGCTAATTCAAAAGAACATTTTTCATTTTTGTTATCTCAATGGCGAAATAGAAAACATGAATTGAATCGCAAAGCTAATCCATTTGAAATCGATTGAGCTAGTTACGCAATTGGCCGACCATTCTACGCGATCGAATGCTCTTTTAACGAAATCGAATGACGTTTTGCTTAATTGAAATAACAATATACATCGTCGTTCAATTTCGCACGGAAACGAACGTCCCTTTTATAAAATGGAACACGTAAATTGCGAAATTGGCCGGGAAAACCTATACTACTAGAAATTAAGAAACCTATAAGTGTCATAGCATCAAACCGAGTTTGTGTAGATAAATAAACAGTTAAAAAAGTCTCCCCATGACAAATGTGCATTTTTCTAGACAAGTTAGGCTCCTTAACCTGCTACAAAGATGTAAAATGTTCACGGAAATATTACACATTTAATGGGCAAAAAAGTTTCACATAGAAGTTAAAGGTCCTTGGCCCGATCGCTAATAGCCTCGTCCCCAGAAGCCCCAGATTTTACCGGAAGTGGTCAACATTTTGGTATCAGAAGAAAACTACTATTTTTCACATTTACCCTGTGAAATCTTAGAGCCAAAGGATGTTTGGTTTGGAAGTTATGAGCGAAAATGTACACAATTTTGGTCGACCAATATTAATTTTACACAGTACTCTATGGGGCTTACAAAATCATGTTTTTAGCTCTCGCATCAAAACGGATTGAAATATCGGCGCGAAACTTTACAGATGGGGTTAAGGAGTGAAGGCCAAACTATTAAGATGAAAAACTTCATATCTTTTACGGGCCATCCCCCTTTAACCTTCTCCCTAAAATGACGTCATTTATTAAATTTGATGAAGAATAAAAAATGACACTTTCTTGCATAGGGCTTTAACAATCGAGACAATCAAGTTTTAAAATTTTTTTAAAAACTCTTTTCTCACTTCAATTAATTTCCCCAAAATGTAAACATGCATTTAATGTTTTGTGCTTGCTTGTTGGTTTGTTTGTTTGTTTTTAATTTTCTATGAAGTACAGTAAGTTAGAGTCGTCCAGGCAAAACAATGTGGTTAACCCTCGCCTACCTGTGTCATTTTTGTAACAAAGCTCCCGAAAGGGGTGGCTGCCAACCCCTATTATTTTCGTTACTGAACATCCGATTACCATAAATATGGTACCACATGATAGCTTAGCGTTTCTTCTTTTTATTGGTATCAAAATAAGTAGAAACATTTGAATTATGACGTCACTATGATGTCATAAGTTGAGGAAAGTATAAAATACTGGATATAGGGTGGAAAATTGATATTTCGCAATATTACTGACTCAAAGACATTGTAGCAATAAAACGCTCCGAGTATAATTATAAACCTAGTTATTTCCCATTAAGTACAGCAAGAAAAAACACATAGAAATTGGATATTCCAAACTTTTTGGTGAAAAAAGAAATTTCCCCTATATTACACTGTGTACTATGGAAATTGACAGTTTTGCTGACATGTGAACTTTATAGCATCATTCTGACGTCATTCTAGGCATGTTGGAATTCATTTTGGTAGGAAGATGAGAAGGAAGATGACTAGCTATCCATTGGTACCAAAATCAAGTGTCTGTGGTATTTCTCTATTGTACTAGGCATGTTGGTACATCTCTCCGTGATTTTCTTCATTGTTAAATCCCTATGCACGAAAGTGTCATTTTTTTAATTCGTCATCAAATGTAATAAATGACGTCATTTCAGGAGAAGGTTAACTGTTGTGTGATATTTTTGCATAAATGCCTAACATTGCAGTGTACATTTTGCATTTTTTGTAACAGGTTAAGGAGTCTGACTTTTCCAGAAAAAATAACCTTTGTCGGGGGGGGGGGTATTTTGAGCTGTTTACAAACTATAGGCCCTACAATTTCATGAAATTAGTTTTAAAATAACAATGGTTGATTGTGTA
>JAMKCH010009957.1:0-29772 GCA_023653785.1 Ophioderma brevispina
TTCATCTAATATACAATTACTGTTGTGTAGCCAATCCATTGTATAGAGATCAGTAGTTACAGTGCGACTGCGATCAAACTATAAATATTACGCGACCCCTTTTAAAATGTCCACGTTTTCATGGATTGTTAGTGTTTAGGCCAACTAAAACTTTTGTTAATCACAAAATGATATCTAAAACACCCCTCTTTACATTTTTCTCAAATCACTGAGGTTTAAAAAGTGTAGTTTTTTGCAATAAAAATTTCTAAACAAACTTCGCTCCTATCCTTTGTGTGCTCAACGAAGTTCAATAAGGATGAGGCTTGTGGCAAACTTGCTGAAGTCACGTGATATATTTTCGCTGGCTTCTGTTTCGGTATTGCACGCGGCGTTGTAAATATACCACAGGGAATAAACATGGTAGCTTCCATGATTACTGTACAGTTGTGTACATTTGTCGGAATAAATCTGGATTTTTTTCGCAATGAAAAACATCTGGTACGTTTTATTTGGGGATATTTCATTATATATGTGCCGATAGATTCATACCAATAAATCACTTTAAGCATAACTGCATTGACTGGTTTCTATTTATTTTTTAAACTTGTTTCATATACACAAACACCACACCAATTAAGGCATAACACGCAAACTTCTGTGAACATTGCATCCACACACTGTCATTTTACATTTAGAAATTTGTGTTAATAAAAACAGTCCTCTCCCTATATGTGGGGAAGGGGGAATAGGATGAGCTTTTGAATAATGATATATAATTTAAATGAAGTTGCTTGGAAACATGCAACAAGGTTGGCTTCACGGTAACAAAAGCTTCATTGATGACATTCTGTGACACAAAATTGAAGTCTTATTAGCTATACTTTGATTACTACCAAATAGGCGGGCCTCATAACAGTGCGAACTGATAAGGAATAATATAGGCGCAAGGCAATGCAAGAGACACAGAGGGTATATTATGCGTGCCGCGTGCGATTCTGTGCAAACGCTCGAGTACATTTGGTTTACTTTTACGCGCGGAACGATAACAACCGAATAATTCCCGCCTATTTGGTGGTAATCAAAGTATAACAAAAGTAACAAGTGTTTGAATGGGCCAGACACCATCATTTATGCTATAACGCAATAAAAGCAGAGTGAGAACGGTCCATTTCCGATTCAAATTGGGCACTATATTCCCGGACTATAAATTAGACTAATGGTTCAGATGATATAAGCATTTCATTTTTAGGTAAGTCAGAAGAATAAGGTTGTGGATCATGAAATGCATGCCACTTATAAACTCCCTTGAAGTCAATTTTCAGAAATGTGACCTACTCTGATTATGCCGGATACAAGTCGCAAACTTTGAAGATGAGAAGTTTTTATTACATAATCACAGTCTGCAACATTTAAAGCAATATTAGCACATTTTTTTGAAGAAAATAAAAAAAGTAATTTCAAAATTTTAAGATTTCTTACACACGGTTTTGCATTGGTACTGGTGGCTAGTAAACTATACTGTGAATGGTTAAGAAGCTCGAAAATGTCTGTGTCACCAACGAAGGAAATTTGTAATTAACTAATTAATATCGGATCCGATAATAATTCAACGGCTGCTGGAACGGCCTTCCCAATGTGACATAGCCGGAAATATTGCCATGTACATGTCTACTCTCATCCATAAGTTGTTTATTGGTTCAGGCAAGTCAGTTAAGGGTTTATTTCTGGAGGTGGCCCATTTTATCATGACGGACATAACCGTAGCATTTCCAGCTCCTCCCCGCCTTTAAGTCTTCTGGGGATCCCAATTTTAATTAGCAAACTCACTTAGTTTAAGAATAAATACGCATTTTTTATGCATTCCCCTCTTTTGCAGGTATAGTTCTAGACATTACCAACAGAACTCTGCAAAATATCAATTTTTTGAAATGGGGGCGCTCTTCAAAAAATTTTTTATATTTGTTATTGCTTTAAAGCTTTGCGAGGTTTCACATATCACCTGTCCCAAAACACTGGAAAGCCCTGATTTCTGCACGGATTTAAAAGCTTTCAAAAAATACCCCATCTGAAAGGATTAACCCCCGCCCCTGAGAATTATTTCCTTTGGTGAAAAATTTTATGAAATTTCTAATTTTTTGTATGGAGTCAAAATTTCATCTTGAAATATAAGGAAATTTTGTTTTCACTTGTAAGACACAAGGTGAAATCTATTGGGTGCCTAATCTATATGAACTCTCTACATAGCGACAATACATTAATAATGCTGAAATCTCTTGTTGCACCTTCAATATAATGCAAATTATTTTTTAAGGCGACGAAAATAAAAACCCCTGTTTTACGGGCCCGACCGAACCCTGATTTTTCAGTTTTGGCAGATTTTTTTTCTTTATATAAATTTTTTTTCCAAAAATCCGTAAAATCAGCCTGTTTTTTTAGCCCCAAATTTAATCAATATTTGGCTTTTGTTTTAGAAATTTGTAAAAATTTTTCATTTTTTGCTCTTGTTTTGCAGATTTGTGGTCTATTTTAGCCAATTTTGAGCTCCAGAAAGATAAAAAATTAAAAAAAAAAAAAATTTCGCGCCTACCGGGGGACCGACCCTACTCTCAGGTACGCTCGCAGCCGTAAACAAGGGGTTTTCTTTTTCGTCGCCTAAATGAAATTTATTTTTTAAATGAAAAATGCATGCAACTCCTTTGAAGGCCATGTGATAGATTTTTGTACTTGAGAAAATCAACAGCTGTCCATTTACCACCGTTTTTGAGCTGAACTTAGTATCCAAAAACTTACCATTTTTTAATTTGTTTTAGAACAAAGTACAATTTCACATTTAGTATCAACTATTGCCTGATTTTGTGCATGCTCGTTTTATGACTTATGTGTCCTTCAAAAGTTTGTACCACCTAAATTGCCAACAAATTGACCAATCCATTTGTAACCTTTGGTTCCAGGCAGACATTCAAAATTAGTTGTTTGCTGAAAGAAAATAACCATTTTTGGGGTGGCCTCACTTTGACTATATGTCACCTTAATATACGTCTAGCCCTTTGTCCTTTTCATCATTATCATTTGTTTCTTCTTTTGTTTAACTATAGTTACAAAAGGCTGTCAGAGACCGTTATCTAAACCCAGAATTATTCATCACACAACCGTTATTGTTTTTTCCAAAAGTGTCTCTGGACACTTCCGGAGAAAAACCAGAATATTCATATTAACACTAAAAGGACCATTTAACAAAGAAAATTCTAGAAACACTTGGCCTCAGGTGGTCACAAGATGAAAGAAATAAAACAATAGTGAAAAACTCAATAAACAATCTAATTGTGACACAGATTGCCAGATACTTATTAGCTTATCTGTCTATTACGATTTAGCCCAAAGAGATTGTAAGTTTGAAAATTCTTCACTATTTTTAACATGTTATAAAGGACAACAAAACAGTTTTGCTCCTGTATGTTCAAATAAACAATGATGAAAGAACAGTGACTCCAGAACAAAACTTAATGTGATTTGTTGGATTACCATCTGCTGGTTTGATAATACATTTATATCACACGAATCACCAAGATAGTGGATTCAAAGTAATAAAAATCTTCATGTAATTCAATACAAAAGCTTAGGTGATTGTCGGATTAAACCATCTTTGTTGGATGTAATACATGTTATATTGAACAAGACCGAATCAAAGCCGAGCTTTGTATTCAAAGTCATGGAAATTCTTCAAAAAGACATTAAACATGTTTGCTTATTACTTTAAAATGTAAGAATTGAACGCCAGATCACTGAATGAACGGGGTTTTAAAATAAATTGAAGGAGAACTATAAAAAGAGAAGGGATTCTGCTTTGGTTTTTCTTTATGCGCAATCGAGTGCAAGTGATAGCCGTAAGACATAGCCTATTTAAGAATGGCTAAGATAGGATATTTCTTAGCTAAAACTTCTCAAGCACTAACCTGCGTAACACGCATTCGGTAGTGCACCACGGATAACTCACGTTATCAAGATCTTTTAATCCGTGTGTCAAGAATCGGGTCAGATATATGTGAAAGGGTTGTTTGAACAGTAACTACTTAAATATCAAATCCTGCCTACTAAATAACCATTATACACGGCTTACCAGTCAATAGGATATCTTCTCAAAGATGGACCATAGGCTTTCTCGACAATAGGATTCTCTCTCCAGAAGAGTAACCTATGTCGACCAGACCTTGGTGTTAGACTCTGCAGTGAACATAACAGCTCAATTGGGGTTTTTAATTAAGAAAAAACGTATGCTGCTTCAAAGATATTTCAAAAAAAACGAAAGATATCTCAATTTTATGAATAATTATATAAAATCGATTTTCGTTCTTGTCACGACGTATATGTAAGATAAAGAATTCAAAACACACCGTTATGAAAATAGTTGGTTTTGATAAGTCGGCTGCCTGTTAGACTCTGACCAGGCTCGCCGTAGTCGGAGTCTAACAGGCTCACAGACTTATCAAACGCCATTATTTTTCATAACGGTGTGCTTCTCATCCCTTTATCTATTACATAAAGACCCATAGCTCAAAAGTAAATCCCAGTGACATTTCCTTTTTTATGGAGCTGGTCACAAGTCCAGTGTAAGTGTGAGGTATAATATATTCACCTGATATTTATGAATTAAGAATCTTTTGAGGGACAAATAATTAAACTCGCTTCATTTACAGTTCGTGCTAGCCTTACATATAAATAATGTATTGACTAATGTCGGGTACAGCTAGTACTTGCATAAAAAAATGGAGGTGAATGACAAAAGGGCAGTGTGTACATTGATTCCAGTATGATAGATTAGTAGAATGTGGTGTCATAATGTGATGCATTACATGTAAACAAATGGGGATGTTGGAAGGTATATATTCAGTAATTACTGTGTCATCCAATTCAAAACAGTAGCATGTTGAATTGACTCTGTTGAATATTTAAAAGGGCGAGTTAGCAGATAAAAGTATCTCTCGTCAGAATTTATATGCACATATAATATTACAGAATAGCGATAAAAAGTACTGCCAGTCTAATACAAGATTTCAGGCAAACCAACTTGCAGGATTGTTAAAGAAAAGGGAGCACCCCCCCCCCCAATCCATGACATACAACATACCAAAAATATGAATTATCCATTTTTCTCGGCTTATCCCTTTAATTGCACTTGTCTTGGAGTGTAAACATTTATAAGTCATCATTGAATTCTTGATAGAAACAAATCACATACAAGACGTCTTGTTTACCAATTGTAACAAGGTACCCAGAACTCTGCACTTCAGCTTATTAACAAGCAATGACAACTGATGCGAATTCAAAATTTACACTAGAACTTTTGCAATCCTCAGTTGTAAGTTAGAAAAAAATATTCAGTTTGAGTCTATCTAGTCCACAGGTTTAACAATCCGTCTATCTTAACTTATTACCATCCGACCTTACAATAGGCCTTCATTGTGCAGTATGCAATCCCACGTATAAGGGTAGTGTCAACCCTGGTGCTTTGTTTTTTACACGACATTTGATTTTGCACCATTTTAAACTCAAACTGTGTTCTATAGTTACCAACAAAGAGTTATCCACTCGGCCACTGCGGACAATCCTGAGCTGTATTTTTTTCCAATTAAACAGATATTTGACACATTAAAGTCACAACAAACCGCTTGGTCTAAACGGCTGGGAATTTAAGCACATTGCACGCCGGAGGCGCAAGGCGCACAATCGCGTAGTGCGGTGAATTTTTTGTGCGTAATGAAGCGTCCGAGGTTTTAATGTACTTTGCGCGAACCATTTGGAAAAACGAAAAAAGAAAAATAATAATTTGAAAATGTAAACAAAGCGCTAATTTAGACCAGATGAAATTTCAATATTTTTCATAATTCTGGAGTTAGAGACAAAAATAGGTTGATTTTCAATAGTGATAAAGATGTAGTTTCATCACTTGCACAACATACTCAATTTTGAGTTCAAAGATAAAGTTATTTGAGAAAGAGACAGCTTGATGAATGGCGTGAAAGTACTTTTTTACTACAACACGGATTTTCCAATGTTCAATTTTCGCAAAATTTGACAAATTTCAGACAAGATAACTCCAAAAAATACCGAAGTAAAAGGTAAGGTTTAACTTCTACGATAGCAATCGGTTTCTATAGGGACGGTTTTCTCAAATTTTCATTTGCGCTTTCTTAACTAAGGATATTCTCACTAATACTCCAAATTTCGGAAACGAAAAGTAAAAATCACACTTTTTGACATTTTTCATTATATTTCGCAAACTGAAGCTCTTATTTTTAAAAAAATTAAACAACCCGTTCCAGACCAATAATGTTCTTGTTATAAAAATAACATAAGAAATATTGAAAATTCAAATGTTTGGTTATGCGTGCTGAAATTTGGGGCAAAATAGTGTTTGTTTTTTAGTTTATTTTTGCAAAATACGGACAGGTTTCACAATTATCTGATGCCATCATCGGTTCATCGTCAAATTTCTTTCGAGAATGTATCCTTTTACATACCATAATCAACTATTTGCAAAGTTACAAACAAAATAGATCGCGGAACTCAAGGTTCACACTGCCTTAATTTTAAAAGCTCCATCCAACCTGTGTTAAATGAAGGAAAAGGAAAAGGTTTGAGCTACTTATATAACGGCACTGCAAATTAATCGAAAATGATCAATTTAGAAATTATTTTATGATAGGGTCGGTTAGAACAACCTTTGAACTACGTAAGAAATATTGTATTGTGGCCAGGAAGTCAAAATTGGTGATTCAGTGCTACTTCAAAGTTGTTGTTAGGAAATTTGCATGAAAAAAAAAACTTTTTCTTTGTTTTTTCAAATTATACCTATATGATATTTACAAATTCTTAAGATGTGTTTTCCTTTAGGATTGCAATGACATTTTACTTATTGCAATCATTTGAGTGGTTCATCTAAAATTTTTACATTTCACATGGTAGCCTGCTATTGGCTGCTGCAACTGTCAGTCATTAATGTGGTGAAGTATTAATTGAAAATGGCCAAAAGATGGCTCTGTGTACTGTAAAAGTGGACATTTTCGCGCTACATTAATTTTCGCGCTTTTCGCGCACTTCTGAGCTAGCGCAACATTAAAAACTCCCGAAAATGTTTATTTTGTGTGTAGGTCTATGTAGGATAGCTGAAAAGAGTGAATTTAAAAACAAGCAAAAATGTTAAAAATGTTACAGTATTATGAACATCTATAACACTTGTGTAGTGCCAGGGTAGCTGCCCCCTATCATTTGTACAGGGATTTATTTTGGGGTGGTGGGGGACTTTGACAAAGTAAAAGTTAAAGTTAAAAGTGGTTTGCATTACATGGATGTTACAGTGCTCTCATTGACAATAATGATTGAAATAAATAAAATTACACCTCTTTCCCCCTTAAAGATTCAGTGCCCCAGCTAACAAACATTTGATTCCCCCAAATTATGTTAATATAAATAAAACTTTTCCCCCCTCCAGATTGATTTGTCTGGATGTCATCTTGATACAAAAAGGTTTTCACGGTGGAGTTAGATTGCTTCACGTCAGACGTACACTGCAATTCAAGCGTAAAATGTCAAGCCTTTGCAATTAAAAGTTTTTCTGGTGTCTCCAGGATGTTAATCATGTTGACACAACTGTGTCATGAGTGGGGATATGCACTACAGTTTTACACATTGTACATGATTGATAACCTGCTACCACAGCATCCTTGTACTGTACATCACTATGATAGTTATACTCCCCATTGCTGTAGTAATTACTGCTTGGGTATGTGTGTGTGGAATGCTATTCATCATCACTTCAGTTTGCCTATTATCAGAAGGGTGTTTTGAGTCATCCACAATGCACCATTTTTGGGGAATTTTATCACACCTCAGTAAGGTCATGATCTCACAAAATTCCTATTCTTAACACATAAACATCCTGACATTTTTACACTCATTTTTGAGCCCACAAGCACTAGTACGTTAGGGAAATTTTTTATCATGATCCATGAAAGGTGTCTTTTGGTTCTTAACTTCTTGAACAATTTTAATCCCTAAGTAGTGTCTAATATCTGTTATACCAATTACGATTTAAAATTTCAAAATCGGTTCATTTCTGATTCCGATTCGTTTTTTTTTTTTTCTGTGTATTTTTTTTGGCGTTATTTTCAACAGCCAGAAGCTGTCAGAAAGTAGCAGATCGATTTGGTAAACCACTAATGGCGAATGTAATTTGGGAACAACATACACACTCTTTGTTGTACATAAACTAATAAATTGATTGTTTTCCAGTTTTGATTTTATTTTCATTGTTTGGCCATCATTTTGGAACAATTTTAATTGCACTTTCAAACCGGCCTTGATAGTAATTTTAATCGGTATAGAAAATCTGTACAAAATTAGAATTTGCCAATACCCATCAGATCCCGATAAGGTCAAATCGGCCCGATTTCAAAAATACCGATCATACCGGGTTGATTCCTATGCCATAGTACTGACATGTGTTTAGTACAGTATAGTATTACCTGCAATGCATTATGGGATTGATTCAAACGCCCCTGGGCCTATTATTGTGTCACATGAAAATGTTTTGGCCATCTTGATGTTAAAGGCACGATCTTTGGTCCACATAAAACGTGAACAGTTTTTAAATTTTGTCAGGAGTCTGTAGAATTCCATAAAGTATTTTTTTTTCATAAAATAATGAAAAAAGGAAGAAAAAGCTGTGTTTCAAAAATGTCAATATGGACAACTCGCAACTTGAATAAACCTCCATTTTAAAACCCTTGAGTTTCATTTGTCTTAAATCTTTGCAGATTGTAAGGAATATTTTTTAAAGATTTTATCATTTAGCAAATTACAGTTAAGTGTTAAAATGTAGTTAGTTAAATCTTATTGATCATTTCAAGCAAGATTGAAAGCAATGTTCCCTAATGAGAGAAATGTTCCTTTTGTCTTTGATAGTTGCAGGCCGTACGCATGGGGGTGCGCAATTCCACAAAAGGGAAAAAAGGTCCACTTTTTTGCCGATTTTTTTTTTGATAAAAAGGTCCAAATTTAGAGAAAATATGATGAAAAAGTCCACTTTTTTGGTGATGACATGTTAAAAACATCCAAAAAGGACCATTTTAGGGGGGTTAGGTCCATTTTTCTTTCTTTCTTTTTCCAAAAAAAGTCCACTTTTTCAAAAACCCTCACCCCCCGTAAAAAATAAAATCCTGCATACGCCCTGATAGTATGTATCCTGTATTCATCATAGAAAGCAGAGAATATATGGGGAAGAGTCCCAATTTTCAGTAAACATTTAGAAAAGGCTACAATTCTGCTGAAAGCAATTTAGCTAGCTCTAAAACAGTGAGAAAAGTGTTGTTGGTTTGGACAGTAAGTGGTTCCTTGAGTTTGTGACAATCATGAACTGTTCACCTATTTGTGTCGTCATAGTGGTCCACAGAGTTTGTCGTGTCGTAATGGTTCGGCTATTCTCTTGAATGCACCCATTCACGTAGTACTTTAGTGGTACTTTACCTCTAATGGTTGCTGGATCACTACTTTCAGAATGCATTCTGTGCAGTGGACTAAATGTGGGTTATAATTTGATTACCTTGCAATAATAATTCCTTTTTATCCCTCTTGGCTTGAAAAGCAGAGGGGGAATTCGAAGGAACGATGTCCGTATGTAGTGTGTGTGTGTATGTATAGTGTGTTCCAGCTTGAGTTCGCTTTTCGAAAACAAGGTTAGGTTTTTGTTTTTCAGGTCGCCTCGAAAAGTTGAAGTCGGATTGAAACCAGGACTTGGGGTTAAGGTGTAATAGGGGTTCTTTCATAGTTGGATGCTGCAAAGGTCATGGGTCAAACAAAGGTCAAAGGTCAGGTCCATGGGATTGCCATCTTGCCAGGGGGATGACGCAAGTTTACTTTGCTGTATTTTTCAGTGTTGTAAAATGAAATGTTTTCAGAATAGTGAGTGGAATAGCTTTAGGAACAATATATTGGGACTGACTATGCTTTTGTGCAATTTTGGTCGAATAATATGATCCTGGAACGTCGAACATCTGCTCCAGGAACTGTGGTCCTGGACCATAAATAATCTGGAGAAATATTCTAAATCAAATTTCCAATGGTACATGCTCTAGGAGCATATGTCAATATACTATGGAGCAGTATTTGATTTCTCTACTGCTCCAGAGCTATTTGCCATAGGTTTCCTGGAAGCCATTGTACAGTCAAATATGCTCCAGGAGCATATTCAAATATGCTCCTAGAGATTATTGACTTCAAAAATTTTTCCAGGATTATTCATGCTGCCAGGAAACAAAATTGGGCCAAATTACACAAAAGCTTTCTTACCAGTAGTGTTTACTGATTGATGTAAATTGAATAGCCATGATGAAAACTATTGGCCTGAGATGATCTGGTAACCATAGGTCACATAATTATCTGAGGATGATGAGACACGGAAAAGTATTGGTGAAAATGGCTAGATCTCATGTTATCATCTTTGTAGGATATTTGGTGTGAAATCATTGCTTAAAAAATCCTTTTGTTTATTATTCACAGATTTCCAAAGACGTTTTGTGTCACTTTGCTCGTATCAGTTCAGGAGCTTTCAAGAAGCCATGGCTCTCAATATTCTGCATCAGAAACAATACAAAACCAGATAGAAGGTAAGTAGTATAGCAAGGAAAGTTCTATGCAGAAATAAAGAGAGCCAAAAAGTCATATCATTAGAAGTACTAATGTATATCAGCAAAAAAATTCATGTGGACGCCAGTCATAAATGCCTTCTGAAGAAACAGTGACTTTGTGAGAAAAAGGGCTGGTTAAATAGTTCACTGTGAAAATGGTTTACAGTGGATCTAGTATTAATATGGGTCTTCCACCTTTCGGATTAGAGGCCATCATGCCGGGAATGGCAAAGTCATTCTTCAAATTCTGGAGACTTTATAAATCTAAAGAACGACATGCATGTCGGATATGTATGCATAAAACTATGGGTCACACTTGAATAGCAAGTACTTTGAGGTCGGGTATTAAAGGTGCATTTCAGATCCATCACCTTCGGTTTTGTAATTGCTCACTAGATATCCTTGAGAAATGCTTATTCACTAAGTTTGAGTTGTCTGCTCTTGCAGTTTTGTGTGATGAGCAATTGCTGCTTCCAGCCTTCATAGCCTAGTCCACTGTGCTGTAAATTTGTCCGTTTAAGGACAGAAAATACAAAATCGCGAATTTCTTACAAGATACGACCGAATTTGCACGTAAGATTAGTACACATGGAGACTAAGGCTAGAGGTTCAGATGATATAAAAATCTCAATTTTGTGAGTGGAAGTCGGGGGACAGGGTTGTGGATCAAGATATACCCCTTTAAATTGATCTGAATGATGAAAACTACGGGAAACTAACACCTTTTGTGATAGGTATGCATGAGTGAGGTGAAAGACCTTTATTGCACATGCGAGACTAGTGATTAGAAAACCCCTCTCTCATAACTTGTTAAGTCTCCAAACAACAGGAATTGATTTATATTTTGCTCTGTGGGAAGCTTAATTAGGGGTTCTTTTGTGATCAGGTTTTTGTGTTTTCGGGCTGTTGAACAACATGGTCAGGTGGTATGGCATCTAAAGCTACCTGCATATTTCATTAGATTTAGGACAGTTCAAACATTTTTCGAACAAATGCTCTCAGGTGGTATGAGAAGTACTTGGGAACTCATGTTTAGGAAAAAAATTCCAGAAAAAAAATTATTCAATTATAAAATAAAACAACAGATTAACTACAAAAAACAACCCATAAATAAAAACTCTAAAACAAAAATTATATTAAAACAATCGCAATTGCCTATTTTTGAGAAAAAATTATTTTATCAATTTTAAAAATCCGAAATAAAAATCATAAAAAAATAATAAGAAATGAAAAAATAATTCAAATAAAAAAAACCTGGGAAAAACAAATTCGAGCAACAAAATTCCATATAAACTTTATTAGTAAATAAAAAATCAAAATAAAAATGCTGTCAAGTAGTATGGGACCTACTTCTCAAATGCATGTTATAGATTCAGGAAATCATTACCTCAGCTTCTGAGACATCCACGTCTGTTAATTGATATTTCATGGAAAGAAATACTTTCATTTTTAGAATTCTTTGTGAGGACAATCTCTATTAATCCCGCTGATTTAAAATGCAGTGTGAAGAATAACCACAAACATTTGGAAAGAATTCATTATCCATAATGTGAGCGTTCTGTAGTTTTTAATTTCGAGTGCAAAGTCATTGTTCCTCCAATGAAATGTCAAAGGAAATTAACCACATCGGACTCTGTTAGCTGTTTTTTTGTTTGCATATTCAAGCTAATAAAAATATGGGTTCAACCAAATGTCAGTGGCAGTATGATTGGTAAAGAATGATGGTAAATCAAGGATGTGAATAGGGAGATTAAAGCTACCAAAACTCAAATGTGAAATGCTATTTGTGCTGCCATCTTGGATGAGGGCAGTTGGTGTACCCAGTTTTTTGTGGGCCGCCAGCTTAGCTGGCAGGAGCACTTGCAATCGCTGTGCGTGTGAATGTATGTGTGGATGTGTGAATGTATGTATGTATGTGTGAACTAAATGTTCAGTTTTTTAAATCGACCTCAATTGAAAAGTGAAGTTCAATTGGAACCCAACTTGTGTCATGGGTGAACCTACGAAAATCCCTCATATTTGATGAGGTCAAAGGTCATGTGCCACGGTCAAAGGTCATGTTAAGTCAAGTTGAAAAATGGGCTAAATGTAAAACTTGACCTAAATTGAAACTTGAAGTTCAATAGACCAGTTAACAGCAATGTTGTAAACATGTTGGGAATGGTATCTTGAAATAGGTTCGGCCTGACTGTTACACACTGGGTGCAATGTAATCTGTTAGAGTGTTAATACTATGGGCCATAACGATTCGCAGGAATGGATTCGGAGGCAACAAAAGAAGTGAGGTAGGATGTTTACTGCGTCATTGGAACCAACTTGTGTCATAGGTGCCCATGCACAACAATCCTTCTTAAGCAGAATGTAGTGCTATTACACGCGCTATGCGCTAAAATTCGGCCAATCAGTTACCGTAGGCAAAAACCGAAGAATTCCCGAGTTGCTATTTTCTTCCTCCAAAGATCGCCGACTGAAAGGATTTCCTTTAACATCGAAAAATGAATTCACCAGGGTAGCTGCACTGCGCATGCGTGTAAGCTGTGGAGCAATATGGCGATCACAAACACTTTTGTTCGGTGAAAATCGGTGAAAAAAAATTGCGGGAAGTTATGATGTTTTTAGCCGGTATTTTGCAGATTTTGTAATTCGAACCAAATTCGCAACGTTTAAGAGGCTAAATTTGAAGGATGTGCTCGAGAACTCGAATTTTTGTAGTTTAGAAGGTACTTTTCTTCGTTCTACCGTCACCCACGTGTATGAAACGGGCACTGAAACTGTATTTGGATGACTTTAAATCTCATGTGGTTGAGCTCGAGTATGTACCAAAAGTTGAAGATTTGCTCGGTTTTGATCGGAAAACGTGGGCTTTGTAGCGTGGTAGAATGAATAGGCCTAAGCTGCGGAGCTGCGTTGTGTTTATGGTTTGTTCATAGACAAAACAAGTATACTCATGTACTGTCTGATGTCTGACATGTCATGACTTGGACATGGGTGGAACTTGAAAATATTTGCCTTATATTTATGCTCAGCTTTCTAACACGAAATATAGGGCCTATGTTATTTTTATATATGATTAAATTTATTCTGAAGATTATCAGCTACAACATGATTCCCAGTTTGATAACAGTTGTAAACAACAACCATACTCATCATGTCATTGAAATGTGTCATCGGACAGGGGTAATTGTAATCACTTCGCATGGCATTTTTGTGGCGTATTATGAACGCGATTTGTCGCTTGTGACCGACAACGCGACTTACCGCAATCACGATACACAAGATTTAACGTCACTGTTTGAAAGCTAGGACATAACTCCTGGCCTGGATTAAGATGAAGTATGGTATCATATTATTTAAAAGAATTTAAGGCCTTATTTCTTAAGTTTTACATACATGTATGTGACGATAGTCACGATACACACAATTGGTCACGGTATCAAGGTAGATCATATGACAACGTATAAAGAATCGTTCATACACTCTGTACGGCAATTGTTGATAAAAATGAGAATGCAAGAGGTCTGAAGTCATGTAATTTGGGGGTGAATTTTGATATTGTGTCCTTATAGAATGTTTAGAAAATTACCTTTTCAACACAAACAGGATTTATGCATACATTTTTGTATGAATATTGTTTATGCTGTGCACGATCCCTTGGGCATAACAAAATGTTTGTTTCAAAATTCCTTTTGGCACATAACACCCAATGGTATGGGTTAATTTTTTTTTCTTTGAAATTTGTGGTGCCAAAGACCGGCAAAGTAAAAAAAAAACACCTTAAAATTTGGGTTTTACTGCAGGAGGGAGTGGGGGTGGGGGGAGGGACAATTAGGACAACTAACAGTAACTTTTGTTATACATTTAAAACAATTGGACAGTCAATTGATTTTGTTTTAATTATACTTTTCAGGGTACTGTTGAAGCTAAGGCATGGCACTAGTACTATTTAACTACAATACCACCGGCACCAATAGCCCAGCTATCACAGTTTATGCATATATACTGGTAGATGATACACATGCAAGGTCTAGAGTCTGCACCCATGTGTTAGTGACAATGCATAAATATTCGTGTACGGGAATGCAGTACTAGGTAAGTATCTTATGTCACGTCACTGCAGCTGCACTCCTTTTTTTGATAAGGACTATTATTATTTCACCTTTTGCTGTCTTATTTACACATGGTGATTATGCATGCTTATCAATAAGGTTGCGTAGCCTAAACTTTGGAACAATGTTACTATTTTGTATTCATCTTCCTTCGAGTCAGTGACGTCATTTCTCGCGTGCATCCAAGTGCCGGCTTTAAACGCGTGTGTGGATATCGGGTACTCCAGTGCTTGCAATCGCCACTTGCGATATTAATGCCGCGACCACTGAATATCGTACTGACGTCACGGACTTGAAGATAAGAGCACTATAAATACTCATTGTTCGGAACCAGTATGACAAAAGTTTTAAAAAAAAATCTCATTATTTACATGTTAAAAGAGAACGTACACGGTACCTTGTTTTGAAATATCTTTTAATCAAACGGTAAATTCCTATTTGGGAAGTGTATGCGTGTGTTTGTTATTTAAGAGTATTCTTAATTTCTGCCTCCATTATCATTCCAGCTTATTCTCCAGTTCCTGTGTCGATGATCAATCGCCCACCCAACCACCAACCCACCGATCTACATGTCTACACACTAAAACCCCCCATGGATGCGCCACCAACATCAGATCTCACAGTTCCTGCCAGCTTCGTAAAAGAATAATCCGTCTGAACTGCCGGACCTCAGATTGTAAAAAAAATCTTGCCGACTCAATGCCCTTTGGGAAGGAGGGCCGGGTGAACACCCGAGGTCCTAGGTTTCTGGTATTAAAATCAGGAAAACCAACCGTCTGCAGGGGTTAATGAACATAATGAACTGCAGACTAAGATTGTTAAATCTTGCACTCCAATGCCGTTGGTAGAGTGTCAGTCAGGCTGTAGGTCCTAGGTTTTAATTAAAATTCAATAAACCATCTTTCAGTCACAAAACTGCAGACTGAATTTTGTCAACTGCTTCCAATCCATGGTATGAGTGTCGGGGAGCAAATTCAAAAAAGTGACATATCTATGTAAAATGTTTTTTCTTCAAAATGTGATTATATTTTATAATTGTATATTTTTATTTATACTCATTTTCATTTCACACTTGTATAATATGTGTAGAAACCCAGTTGTATCTTTATTATTTGTTGTTGCCAGGGTCTTTTTGTATTTTTTGTTTACTTCTTCTTGGTAGGATGGAAAACCACATAGCTTTTGAAGCTGCACTGCCGAATATGTGGTGGCTTGTTAAATAGGCTGCCAAAAAAACCAAGAGGCCACCACTTACGCAATATAAATGTTTCACTCCAACATGGCGATATGGGCCGGGCGTGGCAGCGCCTCCCGTAGACTTGGTGAAGTTTGCAATTGACCAAATACCTAGGATGAATTCTGAAGTACATCCTTCTCATTTGTTACAACTGTGATATGACCATAACAGCATCAATTAAAAATCCAAATTATTCACACCGGACCACTTTCACTCCAATTCGGCCTCCACTGCAGTTATCAGGGAATGGACATTGCAAAAAAACACGTACGAGGAAAAACGGGGAAGGGTCCCAACCTTTTTGAACAGGGGAGGATCCAACGAAAAAATTAGAAGAAAACCCATTTATTTTGCAGATATGCCTCTCCTCCAATTCAATACTGAATGCTCAGAATATTTATTAAGATCTAGATCTGCTCAATCAAATGAGCAGCAGGAGGATCTGTGGGGATAAGTGATGACACGTGTACACACCATTGCACGCGCATGAGCTGGATCAAGCAAAACATTACCCTTAAGGTCCTACTGCAAAACGAGGAGAGCAAATCTGCAAGTAAAACCAAATGGCAGATTGAGTAGTACGAGGAGTAGGAAGCGTAGACTAGAGCCTTTCTTCAGGCACTCTTGATGTGGCGGCCAGGAGTGTGAAGCACCAAATGATGTACGGCCTTTCTTCGCAAAAACTCACATTGTCTTCCAGAGAGATGGGAGCCAGTGAAACTTCCATCACACCCTGTTTGCTGGGACCGTGGAAGATGCCACGCTGGCATGACAGAGCACAGTATAAGGGTAATTTGTTTGAAGCCAGGTTTTCTCAATTCGTTCTCATCCCCCTCATCTGAACACATCTGTACTTCGGCAAATGGCTTAAGTGGATGCTGACGCTGCCAAGTCAATAAATGTTTTTGGAGGGTTTATCCGTGATCCAGTAACACTGTCTCCCCACATTATTTGAACGGTATGCGCTTGATAAGGCAATAGCCAGATCTTCGTGATACCAGAAGATTGTTCAACATCAATTAAATCAATGCAGGAGGATGGTGTTTCAGTGCCAGATGTGTTGATGCCGATTCAAGATGGGGCTGACGGACTCGCGGGATGTTGATCGATAGGTTGGGAAAACCTTCAGGCCGCTACCTAAAATGCACCTGAGGATGCCTTTTCTATTATGGAAATTTCATTTCAGTTGAGCACAAAGCAACGTCTATCGCCCGATACATACTATCGGTTTGTTGTGTCGAACGTTGCTGAGTGCCATTGCTGATGAGAATGATCCAGTTCTAGTGCAGTATGTTTGCTTCCAATAGAGAGAGAGAAAAGGGAACTTCAGGGTAAGATTGTAGAGTATCTTGATCCCAATTCCCTACATCTTACAGGATCAAAATTCTCACCACGATGGTTGCCGAGAAGTTGGAGCGACATTATAGTGGTATTGCTATCCCAGCCAGCAACTTTGGTTGCACCCATTGCCACTATAATAAGAGTTCTGACAGAGACATTTTGGAAAGTGTTCCTGTACAATGGAAGAGGAGTTGGGAGGATACTGAGTAGGCTGTGAGACGCAGGGAAGGTGGATGGAAATCAAAAGAAGAAAGGGAGAATTTCGCCAAGGGGGTAAGAGCAATGACCCTTATGACTTTCGCGCCATGAGGTGGCCACTTCATGCAGATAAAACATATCTGGGAATTTATGAAAGTAAAATCTATGTGCGTGAAGCTGCACTAAATATAGAATGGCGAGAGTCCCCAGCTCAAAGCAAGCCCCAGATGACTTTGATAGTGTGTGCTTTTATTTGGTCGCCCAAAGAAGCTTATGCAGGGTGGTAACTATGGGAAAGAAATTGGTGGATGTTGAGAAAATCGCAACCAATTCTGCGGAAAGATAATCCATGATCAAGACAGAGGTGCCCTCCTGCTTAGGATACCTTGCTGCTCTACAACAACTTGCGTCGAGTGTGGCGGGCGAATTATCCCAAGGAATCTGTTCCCCATGATCTTGAAAATTACAACCCTACAGCCAGAGATTTGGGCAGGTTAGTGAGAGATGAAGTGAGTAATCACAAAGTGGCCCAATTACCTGCCACAAATTCTGCCAGGTGCCTGATATATGGATGCCACCACTCTAAAAAAATGTGGTGCTTGGCTCGAGCCAATGAAGAAGAAATAAGAAGTTGGAGGGAAATAGAAAGCGCATCACGAAAGAATCTGGGAGTATGAGCAGGCTGATAACCTTTGTTATGCTTGGCTTCTCAGCCATGGTCTGCAGAGATGGCGAGTGTGAAAAGCGGGGCTACAGGTGCTCACGATGTTTAATGCCAGGTCATAATGTAAGAACTGTCCTTTAACTTTAAATTTTGGATCAGATTCCGATTCTGATTAGATATCATGTTTTCATCTAAATGATTGAACGTAAAGGGCAGTTCTGAAAGTTTTCATCCAATTTGATTGGATTGCTTCCATGCTTGATGTATTTGTGAAACCAAGTGAAACAGGCTTACTATCCTCATTGGTAAAACACTTTACGCAATTCATACCCACATAATGTGTATTTGTGTGGCAATGGAAGAAGCATGTAATCCAATGAGTAAAATAAGCCTAGTTCATTTAATTTCCCAAACACACAAAAAAGTCTTTATCCATTCACTTTGTACCATGTGTATTATTCAAAAACTCTTAGGCAAACTAAGAACAAATCAGACCCTTTTTAAATTTGCCACTTGATTTTATCAAATGTATAAACATCACGGGGAATTGAAACTACGAAGGGCTTTCCCGTAAGGTTACAAATTTACCAGTTTTTTCGGACCACACTTACACTGTATGAATGCCGGACACCGTAATTGAAAAACAGTTTATTCTGTGACGGGTTTCCAAATCAATAAGTGTGCGGAAAAAAAATGGGGTGTAATAGATCGTGGTACATTATTACTTACAAAAACACCCCGAATAATTTATAATAAACATATTTCAAAAATATATAGTAATGTATCATTATTTCGAGGGTTGAAAAATCAAAAGGAACGTAACAACTTCGGCACTGAAAAAATATAAAATTTCTTTAATTCTGCTGTTCATAATTAAAAATTGTTTCTTTGTTTACTCAAGTTTATAAATGTTGCTTACATTACCATATACGAGCTTTAGGAGATGTTTACATTTTGAGTATGAATAAGATTTGGCTTAGTAGAAAATATTTAAACATCACATTTCTCAAAGCAGTTATTACAGCAGAATTAAAAAATAATTTCTTTAATATTTCTTTTCAGTGCTGAGTTACATCCTTCTGATGTTCAACCCTCGATTTCAATCTGTGTCAATCATGTGATAATCAAAATCCATCCATATGACATGAAACTCTTCAAGGTCCCTTTGCTTGCTTTTGCTTGGTCTTTTTGCTTCCTATAAATTGTTTACTTGTAATCCAAAGAACTATTTTTTGTACAATGGCAGCTTCTGTGTGCCCAAACTGTTATCATCTTGCCAAACCTAAAAGTTATTCACCTTAAAGGCTTTTCACACTGAGTGAGGTGATCGATTGACTTTTGCAATCGATCACTGATGCAGCCGCTTTATGAATATTTTATGTGCTGCGAAATAACACTTTGTCTTTGTTTACAAAGAAAAGCTTTCCAAGCAGATTTAATAAGGTGGTTTTTTTTCATGAAGACTAGAGGCATTTGGAAAGTGCTCATGCTTGTTGATTAGTTTTAATGCTGAAGTACATAGCCACCTTTTAAGTGATAAGGCTGTTTGATATCTTGTTTATTTTGAGCACATGAAGTGTGATTTTTCCCCCGTTATGAAAATTTAAGAGTCGAACCAGGATATTCAACAAGGCAATCGTCTCTTTGCCCAAGTGGCATATGTCCAGACGTGGGCTGTTATTTGAGGGCACAACAGAGACGGTTGTGGCTCAGATTGAACATTGTCAGGAAATTAAGTAGTGGCTATAATGTTAGTAATCGATTTACAAAGTTGATCCTCATCCCTTGGTGTGCAAAGCCTTATTAAGTACAGTGGTATATAAAATTTTTTTAACTAACATATATTATTATTTAATACAACTAAAATGTGCCTAATTTGTGCTAACAGTTGCCAAAAGAAAAATTTTGTGCTTCAAACAATGCCGTAAGTGCCTAAACCCTCAAAATGTGTTTTCCCATGCCACGGCAGGAAAATATGAACAGAGATTGGGGGGGTTTTCTATGTACTTGTTTTGCATACAGTTTACGGGTTACCTGTACAAAGTATAAACTTTTAATTATGTCTTTCTTTCAGTTTAAAAGTAGTTGGACGTGTACATTACAGATTAAGTGTAGTAGATGATTAATATTACAAGGTGCTATATAACAATTCCTACTTAGAATGGCAAAAATGCATACCATCATAATACAGGTTACAAAGTATGGCAACAAATGTAGCCGTGCATTGTTCCCTAACAGGTCTTCAGTTAATTTTTCTAGTGGTCTGCACATTCCATCCTAAGTTTTTTTTGTGGTACTTGCCATTTGTAAATGCAAAGCTTAAGTATAGAAAACATTAAAAGATTTAATGAGAAGCTTATTCTGAATGAACAAAATGTCTCCAATATTATGGTACTTTATACTAGCTACTACTGCTGAGTAATAGCACACAAAGTGGAATTGGACCAGTTTTTTTAACTCACAAGTTTGTTAAGCTTATTGTTGGTTTCCATGACGGGGCATAATATACAAAAAAATCAAAATATGATAGGTTTGCTCACCTTTAAGAGGCAAACTCGGAGATATAACCATAACTCAATTAATCTTAAAGAAACCTTTCATTCCTTCATATCGAGCATGAAAAAACTCTCAAACCTTGTACCGTTTTGAAAAAAAAAATCTAAGTGAAAGTCCACTCTTCAACTTTTTCTGTTATCAAAGACACTCATTCAGGTTTTTAACTCTTGAAGATTTTCCTCCAATGAGTGTTTATTACTGTTGAAAAAAATGGTGAAATTGCTGTTGAGTGTAAATCAAGTACTTTCATTAAACAGTAATATTATGGCATGTAAAATTATCTCCAGCACAATATCTCAATATATGGAATACTTATAGCTTGTAACTACGCATACGACAAAAGCATGGAATGGTCCATTTAAAAATATGAATATTGCAAAGTTATTGCTACAGTATACCATTAAGTTAAATGAGTAGCCTACAACTCTTGTGAAACTTAAACATCTTCAACATGACTAATCCGCTTAGTTTAAAAGTGAAAAAAATTGTAATTCCTATTTAATGTATTCAATAAAAGATTAGAAAATGGCACAAATGGATTTGCTGGTTTTTGTCTTGAACTGTAAAAATATAACTGATTTAAATGAATCTACAGAAAATGGCGGCCCTAAATGGTTCCAAAAATGACAGGAAGCAATATTCTTAGGATTTTTAAGAAACTGTGTAATTTGGCTTTAATGACCACATTCACACCCTTCATCGAAAGATGATTTCACTTGGTAATGCCCGTTTGGACAAATGATTCATCATAACTCTTCAAAAGATTATATCGTGGAGAGTTAAATGGGTTTGTACTTGCCATTATTAACTGACTTTGCAAGCGTTGCCAAATTTTTAAAAATATTGCAAGTATTGGGCAGGATTTATTCTGGTATTACTTGTATCAGAAAAGATAACCCAATGCATTTTCTGTGAATTAATATGGAGGCACCAAAAACAAATGGTGTTATCCCTATTCAAACACTACATGTATAGTTAATAGGAATTTGGATGGAAGATAATTTGGAATTAAATGCAGCTAATACGGCTTACTGCATTTTGTTAAAATGAAACGAAAACGGTCATCGGTGTGCCAGCTTCTTTCTTCTGTCATGCTTTGACACAATGGAAATTAAGGCATGTAATCCAATGGGCGTTTTGTTTCGTTTTGCAAAATAGGAATATAGCCTAAGTTCCACATTGTCTTCTCCCTCTGATGACTAAAGAGTGACATATCAAAAGCGGTGCAAAATTTTATGCCATATTGGCTAGCAGTCGCGCCTTTTGTCGACTTGAATTCCCGCACATGAGGCCTACAAGCCGTACAGTAAAATTTTTTCCACTGTCACTCTTGGTCATCATCAGTAAAAAGGGTTTGAAGTAAACCCTTGACAAAACAAGTGGTTAAAAAAGGTTACACTCATCACATTCCAAACAAAGATGGTAGAAAGGAAGGGGTTCTGCATTTTGATTGGAACATGATGAGCAAACCGCAAAAAAATCAGCGGCTGCTTTCCGACCGCTCTTGGCACCCTAATAAAGGCGGGATTCTTCCTCCTCTTCCTCATTTCATTTTCATCCTCATCAGCATCTTCATTTTCAACCTCATCAGCATCTTCATTTTCAATCTATTCCTCGGCTTCTTTCCTTTTCACTTTCATCGGCATTTCCATCTCGCAATTGATTATGCTGCCGGCAGTTGGCTTCCTCATCTTGCACAGCCGCCACAAGAAAAAACTCCCATTAGGGGTGTGTTTTAAAACCCACCACCCAAAAGCAAGCACTCTAGAGTTACCAGACTACTGTATTGTGATCTATGTTTTAAGGACTCCTGTGGGAGGAAAGGTTTTATGTTGGCAGCATCATTCAAACTGAAACCAGATAAGTTTTGAGTTGATGGTGTTGTCAGCATTGGACCCTCCACACAGGATAATGTTTGTGAAGTACTGACATGAGTGATGTGAAAGATTGTAAATCCTGTGGAAAGTTAAGTTTGGTGCGTGCAAGGTCTAGTTGCTTGTGTTGTATGTGAGTTTCGTAATAAGCCGGGGGCGCCTTGTTTGTGTTTGATTACATATTCAACCCCCCCTTAAGTATATTGTCACCACCCAGTGTGAGATGCCCGAGTGATGTGCCCTTCGTTCTGGTATGTCACCATTCTATTACTACCCCTACTACAGGAATGAGTGTTCTGTCCAAAATATATGCAAGATGAGGGTGACTGGCAGTTCTCTTCACTAAAAAGTGAGAGGGAATTTGGGCCCCGTCTTGACGCCCCAAAAAACAGAACTCGATCTTATCCAAAGCTGCAGGGAAGGGGCCCATACGGCCATGGTGGTGGCATTTTCTCATATACGTTTGGTATGAAAAAACATGGTCTCATCCATCTCTGGGTGGTGTGATGGTAGGTGGTCATCCACACATCCTTCAATAATTCAAGGGAGTAGTATCGATTCTCCCACCCCAGCAGAATAGTGTTTGGACTATAGTGGGGTGGAAAAAATACAATAACAATAATTAAAATATAAGAGTCATTTATTATAGTACTAAAAATCAACAAAAGATAATCACAAAGGGGACATCAGAGATCTGTTTCAATGAACATGTTCCAGTTAAATAATGAGCACTCGAACGGCTTGCATTTATACACCAAAATAATCAGAGGGAGTTAAAGCAGCACACGCGACAGCTGGCATGAAACAAAGTGCGAGTGCGCACTAGTTAAAACCATGAACTTTCAGCCAGTACAAAAAGGGCACTGTTTACGACATTGCATATTATGAACTCCCTTCCCGATGAATATATCTCATTTAATACTGTCCCGATTCATTTTTAACATTAAAAAATCCACCAAATGGCAGTTGAAAATGTTTGCGGTACCAGCGTTATAGTATATTCCTCCTTCATAAAATAACAATTTGTGCTATGTTCTGTTACAATTTACGAATGAGTGAGAAAGCCGCCGTTTTCCTCCCCCATCTCAACCCACCCAGCTCAGTGTCACTGACTATAGCCCTGTGCCATGCCAAAGCAAGGGAATTGTTTTAAGCAAAGTTTATTAACAGAATTTTACTTGATTATAAAATATAAATTGGTCAACATTTTTAAAATTCATAAAAGACGCAATCCTCATGATATCACGGAGTATATTCCAAGAATAATTTCATCAACAAACTGCGTCGAACCCCGCGTACTCGGCCAACCGTCACGTCGCCGACCGCGCGCATTGTGGAATGCACGGGGAACTGGCTGAAGATTTTTAGTGCACGCAATGCCTCGACGAGGCGTAAAATACAAGTCCGCTAGAATTTCTACAATATTTAAAAATACACGACACCACCAAATATATGCATGTAGTTTATTAGCAATACTACATAGATTTTAAAACATATTAATCTTTTAAAATATAACAGTAAAATAAAAAACATACCAGTCAAAATACCACGCCGTAATTCGGTGTTGAGATAAGGGAAGCCCGCATCCTCCTTTTCGTTGCGAGTCGCAGGCTGAAATAATTTCTGTGATTATTAATATTTCAATCAACCCCCTTCGCCACCAACTGTCGTGCCACCGTGTATAATTCCCCACACTTCGTCTAATTCTATACAAAAATGCTTGGACTCCCTGAGGTGAATGCTGATTTTGTTTTCTCAGCCTTTGTTTTCGCCAAGCATTTTGCTCCCACGTGTAAAGTTTCCATCTCCAGGTACACACCAAGAAACACGGAAAAAGTCTTGACCGAAAGCTAAGTGACACGCTGTGTATGGCTATTTGCTGCTTAATACGACCTTTGTGAAGAGGTGAACGCAAAACACGAATTGCTTCCTACCATGCTCGACTAGCTACAAACAGCGATAAATGGACCTTCCTACCGTATATGCCAGCATGATATTTTTGGTCGACGTGTAATGAAGGTAAAATCGATGTGCCATGGATCTCTCAATATGGTTTGGATGAGGTCCCAAAGGTCATGTGCCAGGGTCAAAGGTCATGGGGTGGCCCACAGCTTATATTCTTTGAATATAGCGAGCGCGAAAGCCGAGAAAACCGCGAAATTCTGTTTAAATAATAAATTGCGGTGAATTATAGTGTCACCTTAAAATAATGGGGGGGCCCCTCGGCATTAGCCTAGCATTAGCAACACTTCGCAAATTCTGCTGGTTCCATAAGGGGCCCCCTTTAAACACATCAGCATTATCAACTTACTGAAAGGGTGCGGCATGCAGCAGCAAACAGGCAGAACCCTAGTCAAACTACAAATGAGACCATTGCAACCCCAAGTACCAGCCTACCCATCACCCTTAGGTTGAGGAGACACTACAGGCAGTTTGCTTGCCAGGGCAAATGCCCCTGCACTCTCGCCCTCCATGGAGGCTTGAATCCGGGCGATTGATTGTATTGCAAGTAGTTGAGATAGCAGTTGTAACAATATTTACCCTTTAATTTTTATCACTGTGGCATCCAAACTGTGTCCTTTATGACAGGTTAACGTAAAATCAAAGGCTACTGAGTGTTTCTACAAAAAATAATTTGAATGCCTATTAACCAACTCCCTTTCTGTGAGAAATTTGGCACTTAATTTCAAGAGTCATTATTATATTTGATAAAATGGTGCTGGGTTGGTGGACATTGATTTAGAAAAGTATGTCCAGCAAAGTAACAGGTCAACATGGGCAAAACTTTTCGGTAAATTTTCCATAAGAAGTCCCAAGGATGCAATGAGGTATACAATAATTCCCGTCATGGTGCCTTGATGATGTTTGTGCAGTAGCACCTGATGGAATAAATGGCAAACCTCATTTGCATCCTTTGACTTTTATAATGTAATGTCTCACCAAAATTTCATGAAATCAGAGCTGGTAGTATCGACATGGAGGAATTTCCCCCCAACAACCATAAAGGACTGGAATGCACTAGCGGTGACAATTGCAAACTGTCCAAGCCTAGAAATTTCCAAAAGTTGACATTAAAGAGCACTACACTGAGGGTAGCTAGCAATGAGTCAAAGCATAGCAATATTTTTTTCGCTTAGCCGGCCACAATGTCAAGGTTGGCGTGATGCATCCAGTGACGTTGATTGCCGACTCAAGACAAGACTAGCTATGTATAACTTTTCCCTATTAACTCCATGAGTATATACATCCCACCAATTAGTCTCAATGGAACTTCTGTGATTTTTTGAACCAATCAGCAATATTGTAAGAATGGTAGTTGGGCTGAAGTGAAGAGGATTAGAGCTTAAGGTTCGTTCATACTACACTTCAACGTGTGTTGTGGTAAGTTGCAGTGCTCGAATTACGGTCTCTGTCCAGTATACTGCATTGCGGTACTCACTGAGTTAAATCGAGTTATATCGGCACTGCACTGCATAGTGCAGCGAGGTATGAACGAACCTTTAAAGGGCTATGGCCCGATCGCTAATGGCCCCGTCCCCAGAACCTCAGATTTTACCAGAAGTGGTCAAGTTTTGGCATCAGAAGAAATTACAATTTAGAGTTGAAACAGATTTTCTGTTTTCATGCAGTAAACAATTATGCACAGTACAGTGCCATAGGATACAGTGTATAGCAAAAATTCTGGATCTGGAATTTTGTAACAAAAATGTGAAAGAAGTTTTATATGAAGGACTTCGATTTGAGCTTAGTTATTTCACACAGTGATTAGTAAGTGGACAAGCATTATGTATATCCAAAAACATGGTTTGAAAATTGAGTGTGCCCTCATCAGGAAATCTGAGTCAGCCTTTAAAGGAGAACCTTACTAAGAGTAACTTCTACAATATACGCTATAAAAATAATTATTGAACACACATCGGGTAGTTTCATGGAAAAACGTAATTATACTAACCATAAAAATAAATTAAAACATGTTGTCTGACAATGCGCTATTTGAAATTTGCGCTAGTGTATATGGGATATGTATATGCGATACGGACGGCACAGTAGCGTCATACACCTTCACATTTGACGCTTTCATAATGTACATATCCTATGGCATGTATGATGCAAACGTGCCGACCGTATTGCATAACACATTATACAATAGCGCAAATTTTAAATAGTGCATGGTCAGAATAGCTGGTTTTTAATTCATTGTTATGGTTAATATAATTCCGTTTTTCGATGAAACCACTCGATATGGTTTCATCGAAGTCCTTCATATAGAACTTCTTTCACATTTTTGTTACAAAATTCCAGATCCAGAATTTTTGTTATACACTGTATCCTATGGCACTGTACTGTGCATAATTGTTTACTGCATGAAAACAGAAAATCTGTTTCAACTCTAAATTGTAATTTCTTCTGATGCCAAAACTTTGACCACTTCTGGTAAAATCTGAGGTTCTGGGGACGGGGCCATTAGCGATCGGGCCTTAGCCCTTTAAAGGTTCGTTCATATCTCGCTGCACTGTACAGTGCAGTGCCGATATATCGATCACTTGCTGCAGCAACTCAACGTAACCTGCTGCAGCTGCAGTTAAAATAAATTTAACTCAGTTGCAGTACCGCAATTCGAGCACTGCAACAGTGCTCGAATTACGGTCTCGTATTCAAGAATACACTCGATATGTGGTCAATAATTATTTTATAGAGTATATTGTATAATATTATTTGTTGTACGAGTTCTCCTTTAAGTACTCTGATTTTGAGTTGTGAAACCAAATTGAGTCTTTAGTAGTGCTTCCTCTGCCATCCTTCTGAACCAGTTCTTTTCTTTTACAAAATGTGCTATCTTCAGTAGATAGCAAGATAAGAACCAGTGTTGTGCTGTGGACCAGTTTCTACTCATTTCTGTTCTCTATATTTTGGCTACAATGGCTCGTACTGATAGAATAACATTCAATCTTATGAAAAAGTGTCTGTATGGGGAATGGGCATATAGAGGCGCTCTAATTGTGACCTTTGTAGGTCTATATGGCAAGATTCCCGCAATTGCTTTGTCTGATTTTACAGGGGTTTATAGCTCTTGCATGATGTCCCTATCTATATCAGTTGTCAAAATTGTGTTGCCACTGATAAGTGTTCTAAAAATAAGAGAGAATTTACCCTGAGTCAAACAGCTGTGAACTGCATCGGACCATTTTTTCTTCAAAGGCAATGCCTTGCAGTGACTTAATATGAACAGGTCCGTAGGTTTGAAAGGCTACACTCTGAATGTATTGATACAAGTGAATTTGTCTTTTCATCAGAAAAGCCACAACAGCCACCTCAAGGGATCCAGCATAGGTGTGTAACTCTTACTTTCAACAATACAAAAAAAAAAAAAAAAAAAACCCCCCCCCCCCCCCCCCATTACATGCACTTAAAATCAGTGAGTGCATACCAGATGGTAATGATTAAGAATGGCAATTAAGAGTTACAAGTCCCACGGCTATTGCATTAGCAGTTTCAAGTTTAAAACAAACCTTGTCAGAAAGGCCAAAACAATTCCATTTATCATAACAATTCAATAAGCGAAGGAAGACATGCCAAACACCTAAAAAAGCCACTGCCATCATCCCCAATTTAAAACACACCAGTTTAGTACTTCACTCCCCCCCATAACTTCAGACTTTGGTTATTGGTTGTGACCCATGACACAGGAATGTAGCTACAGTGGGCGGGTGGTGGGCGGCAGAGGGCCACCACTCAAAGAGCATAAAAATTAGGAACAATTTAATCAAATATGCAAATTTGGACAATTTTAGGCATTTTTTTTTTTAAGAAGTTTAAAATATGTCCAATTTCCATCAAAAACCACCCACCAATAAAAATGTGCTAGCTACAACCCGCCCATGACAGAGGAGGTTCTGTGCTGCCAGTTCCACTCCAGTTGAATATGGAGAAAGAGTATCTAATGTGAAACATTTTTATTTCTAAGTACGAACAGCTTCTTGTTATTTTATTATTCAAAACAGGTTAGACAATCATGTAGGGTCAATCTCACTGGCACAGAAGAACACCCTAATCTATTGCATGCCATTACAATTGTTCATGAATAATTTAAGATGGATATTGGTTATAGGGAAAAAAACTGACAATAAACCTTGGGTGTGTACATTGGTCATCATATTCCTAATCTTTAATTGTGGTATCACATGAAAATGTTTTTGTGGTAGCAGTTTCCCTATTAAGACATAATTGTCAAAACAAAATTCATACTTGGCTCAATAAAATCTAACAATTGCTAAAGTCTATAATAGTGAAGGTCAAGCTGATTTGATGTATTCTTGTATGGCTCCTTCATATTGTTAGCCTGCTCGATACCGGACTGATAAAATCAATACCAGCACCACAACGTTGCATCATGGTCAACCTTATATTAGGCAGTTCAACCCCGTTACGTAATCGGTGACCGGAAAACCACTGCACACAGACTTGTGCATGGGTCTCACCAACTCATGGAATTATTGTGAGTTTTTCCCCGACGAAACAAGCATGTAGCAAATAATGCATGGGACAGATTCAGCCATCCTTCAAAGATGATGGCATGATAATCTTATCCCATTTCCGTAAACGTATTATTTATAGAGAAAAGTGGTCAACTTTTTCTTTTAAGGGCGAAGTATCCATCGATGGGTGATTTCAAGAAGGTGTCATCTTTGCTGACTGCCACTGAGCGTGTCCATTGAAAATACCATATAGACTTGGCACTCGGCACCACTCTCGGAGGTCTCCGTAAATATCCGAAATTATAGATTTATGAATGAAAAGTGGAATCCGTTCGCTGTGATTGGCGGGACGGGATCGCTTTTCGCCGATTGGATTTTCGAGAAGTAGATCAGAAGTTCAGATGATCAGCTTCTCAGCCATATTTGATTTATTTCCAAAATTTACCGTTGGGTGTGGACCAAAAGCTACTATGGGTTTTTAAAGGTTTTAGCGTCTTTTCGAGTACGAAATATCATTTTTGCAAGAATAATCAAGTTATGTAGAAGTCTTTACATATGAAGAAGAACTATTTTTTCCCGAAAGTAATTTGGTTTTGCAATCTCCCGCGGAAAATAAAAAAAATGCAAGTGGAGGAAGAAAAATCTTCGCCATACCA
>JAMKCH010009958.1:0-28395 GCA_023653785.1 Ophioderma brevispina
TGTGATTTCCAAATATTTTCTGGGAAAAAAAAAGATTTTTTAATAGATGGATATTCGCTCATGTTGAGGAGGAGTCACCCTCAAGGGTTATGCTTACAAATTAAAGGGGGCAATATGGCAGGTTAGATTAATGAGTTTGATGAGTTATTTTTTAGAGTTTTGTTTATGTTTGGGTGAAATTGGATGAGGTTCATCAATGAGTTGTTTTTTAGAGTTTTTGTTGGAGTAATATTTTTTGAAAAAAAAATTGTTTGATTTTTTTATGGGAATGTACTGTTGCATCATTTGAGGAAAAAAAAACCCCCTCAATTGAAATTAAAGCACTGGGCTTATGCCATTTCAAAAGTTTATGGCTTTCATTGATGAGTTGTGGTTTAGAGTTATTTGTTGGTGAGCTATGGAATGGAGTTCAGCATCATCGAGTTTGTTCAGAGTTTTAGAGTTATTTTTTGCGAGTTATTGATTTCTCGATGAGTTATGTTTTTAGTTTGTTAGGTTTTTGGTGAGTTCTAAATGGAGCCCGTCAATGAGTTTTTAAAGCGTTATTGTTTAGTGAGGTATGAATGGAGTTTCATTGATGGTTATGTTCTTAGAGTTATTTTGGTGAGTTAGGACTGGTAGTTATTATTTTGGTGAGTTATTGATGCATCAATGGTTTAGATTTGAGTTTTTTGATATGTTTGGTGATTTTTTAAAAAGTGAGCCCATCAATGAGTTTTCGAGTTATTTGGTTATGAGTATGAATGGAGGTCATTGATGAGTTATGTTTTAAAGTCATTTGTGGGTGAGTTTATGGATATGTTCATCACCTGTTTCAGAATGTTTAGGTTTTTTGGCGAGTTGTGTCATTCATTGATGAGTTATGTTTTAGTAGTGGTTTTTTTGTTTTGGTGAGTTATGGATGGAGTTGCACCAATGATGATTTGTTTTTAGAGTTCACGTTGAATGGATAGATGGATAGATTTATTGATGAGTTATGGTTTTTTAGAGTTTCTTGTGGTCGCGGAAGCCGTGTGACCGCTGTATCATAAAATGCATTCCTCCATTTATTTACCTTTTACAAACAGGGGGGCAATTCCAATAATTAATTTACATTAATTATGAGATAAAATTTTCAAAAATTAAAGGGCCATTCAGGCCATTTCTCAGTTACCATTAAAGGCTATTCCTCCATTTGCCAAAGGGGCCATTCCGTCATTACCTGGAAAGTGGCCCTGCAATTTATTTAAAAATTAAAGTGCATTCTTCATTTACCAATGAAAGGGACTCTCAATTTACTATTATTAAAAGGCTATTCCTCCATTTACACAATAAACCGCCCTTCCTCATTTACCAGTTTAAAGGGCCATTCCCCAATTAAGGGTCATTTGATTTTCTGAAAATGGTTAAGATTATAATGGATTAAAGAGGCATTATGTAATTTTCAAAAAATATTACAGGAAGTATTTTTTGCAGCCATTGAGAAGACCGCCACCCCCCGGTTCATGTTTGCCCTCAAATACTTTGTACTACACTACATTTTCTATTTGCCAAAGCATCTTTTATGTCCATCTTGAATCTTATTTGTTCAAAACCTGTCTGCCAACCAATACTTGTCTTAGGTGTCCTCATGCATTGCTCTTCAGAAATATTCCAAGTTCAACCATACACGTGGGTCTATGCATCATTGATGCTCCCTCGTTGTAGCTGGCATGTAAAAGAAGAGATATTAAAAAGTTGTATCTTAAACTTGAGGCTGTGAGCTACAAAAGGCTACAGCGAAAAAAGTCGGCATGGACCTATTATCTATCTGACATGTAATATATTATATGCCCAGGGGCTACAAAAAGCCCACAGGGTACTTTTCTAGACTATTTTACTGATAGCTCATTCTTTTTTAAAAGAACACGTCCTGTGGGCACAAAAGCTCAAAGTTGCAGAGGTGCTTTTTGACGCTTACAGGAGGGGTTAGGGCTAGTAAGAAATTGAGGCACTCTGGTTTCCTCCTTCTTCTAAAACTGCTTTTTCATTCCTCACATGTATATCATAGGGGTATATATGTAAATTCATTGAAATAAAGTATCTTCATGACAACTAGCGGCCCAATAGTGTTTGTGTGTCTTAATTACTAATACCTACTCCTACATCAAGTAAACCACCGACAGTGTGAGGTTCAGCTGCCCAGAGTGGAATGCCACACGGGCTTGAAAACTATGTTGGATAGCGTCCGAATTAAGAGGAAACGTGTGGTTGTCCCACGGACAACCAAATTGCCACTTTTTTGGTTGTCCTCCAAATCAATCTGATAAATGAAATGATAATCTTTTTGGTGACCCGCTCCAATGAAACTATAACAGGCGCTGCCTTATGCTCTTGCTGTTTAGGTCTGGTAAAGTGTACCACTCATCCAAACTAAGGCAAAATGGGCTTTGTACTTGTTTTTAGTAAGATAAACAATCTGGACTTGATTCTTTAGCGATATTTCAACTGCGATTTTACGAACGAAAATACTCCCTGCGGAGTGCCACGGCCTGGTGTCAGGTTTTATGAATTGTGGCATATCAAAAAGTGTTTTTGGTTCTATTTTTATGTTTGTCCGCCGGACAACTGAATATCATCAAAGTGTGATATATGCGGCCAACGGCTTAGGTATGCAAATGAGCTAATTAAAAGGCATAATTGCTGTATCTCTAAAACGATACATCGTCTAGCAAAATTCCTTCGCTACATGAGACTACTATGCTATGGGGTGGTGTGAGTTGTTTTGGATGGGTTGGGTGTTTGGGGAGGGGGTTTGGGTGTGGTGATAGTGGGTGGGTGTTTGGGAGGGGTTAGGTGTGTTGCGTGGTGTTGGGGAGGGGTGGGGTGCTGCTGGTGTTGGGGAGGGGGTGGGAGTGTTGCGGGGTTTTGGGGAGGGGATGGGAGTGTTGCAGAATGTTGCGGAGGGATGAGGGTGTTGGGGAGGGGAATGGCGGGTTGCGGGTGGTGTTTGGGGATGAAGGGTGGGTGTTGGGGATGGCTGGGTTTTTGTCGGTGTTTGGGAGGAGTGGTAGTGTTGCGGCGGGGTATTGGTGAGGGGTAGGTGTTGAAGTTGCATTTAGCACATATTAGTGTCCCCCCCCCCCCGCAACATTCGGCGGGGCAATTTTTACGCATCGCGTAATATACGAGTTCTCCTTGTTTTAATTGTTATGAAAGATAACTTCTTAAATATGCATACTTCCAGCTGCAGCCAAACCACCCATTGCCAAGTCCCAGAACCATCCAACCCCTCCCCGTTCCACCGGCGCCACAGCGGCACCACCTCGTCGTCCAACTCCAGGTTGCTATTGGTACGGACAAAAAGAACCGATCCGGGGCATTCAAAAGGCAATGGTGAAACGATGAAAATCGCCATGAGTCCTCACTTTGGTTATTGCGACAGATTTATGTCAGCGGATGGTTGAATCTCAATCCGGCTTTCGAAAGCGGCAGGGGAGAGGGGTGTTAAATTCCTTTTATGCCCATATTTATTAAGGTAAGTTTAGTAAGCTATTTGACCCCATGCAAATTTGCTTTTATTTTTAGACAATTTTTAGCAGGGTTGACTATTTTTGACAACTGATATAATGGTGACTGCAAGAGCCATTATCTCATTGCACAAAACAACAAATCCATTGTGGGAATCTTGCATATAGCCTACAAAGCTCATGTTTTAGTTATAGTGCCCTCTATGTGCCTATTCTCCATATAAAGACATGGAAAACCCGATGTTTAAGAAAAACCATATTTGTCCGCAATGTAATTTCATAAATTCACAGGTTAATCTAACTAAATCGTTGTCCAAACTGTTCGCCGGCGATATTTGTGTTTATTCTGTTTGTTAAATAAATGAGACTTTCAACATTTGTTGATATGATCTTACAGTTAGTGAGTGAGTGTTAGTGAGCTAAATTTCAAAATCCATACCTAAAATTTTACATTTTCATTTTCAGTACTCTGCTTCAATTCAAAGCAAACTTGGTATCACCAATGAGACAGGGGGATTGAGTACAGGGGTAACTTTAAGGAGGCGAGTTTAAATGTCCATGTTGGGTCAAAGTAGGTTTGTTTTTTCGGTTGTCCGATGAAATCGGAAAGACCTTATAGCAGCATGAATTCATGTGTGTGATGTGTGTCTTCATGGTGTGTCAAATTGGGTATCACTTTTGATAAATGTTGTCTAAGCTTTAGTGCATAAAATGCATCAAGTGCATACTTGGTATGCATATACAAGGGGTCTTATGTGGGTTAACACAGATAGGTCAAGGTCATTCAGTGGTCAAGAGGCGTCATAACCACTAATCAACAGCTCGTACTTGGACTGCTGTCCTCTATTTTTTGGATAATTTTCCCCATTTAAAAAGGATTCAATTAGAAATCTTGATAGGAGGAAAGGGTTAACCTTAAAAGATTGAGTTAAATATCATGTTTGGAGTCAATTTGGGTCAAAATAGGTAATTCTGGTTAAACTTTTGCAGTTTGTGGTTTGCCACCTTCTAAGTCTTAGCTTCAATTAATCAACTTTGGACAAGATCAAGGGTATGGATGACCTGGGTAATAAGATGAGGTTTATGTAGACAGACGGATTCCAGTTCAAAATTGCTTTTTGTTTTGGTTAAATTTTGCCGTTTGGTTGAAGTTAACCCATTTGAACACAAATACTCTTCTGTCTTCATAAATATTCATAAGGTCTTTCCAAATATAATGATATGTAAACCAAATGGTGGTGCCCAAAACGATGATACTGAATGTTGTTTAATTTTTGCCACTTCAGTTCTGGTTACGCCATTTCCAGAGCATCCTCTTGTCACTAGGTCAACGTCAAGGTCATATTTGTGAAAACTATTTTTCATGTTTTTTGCTCTTAATCCTTAAATGTTATGTAGAATCTTTCTTCACGCTTTATAACCCCAATTCATGTCCCTATATTTCTTGTACACATGGACAGATTAACTTCATACTCAGTCAAAGAATCACTGGCCCAAACTTACTGGATGTACACAGATCGACTGACAATGACCCCGGCATGCCTTTACCCTGTTAAAGGTGCCAACGAGAGATTTTTTGAGTCATCCATATATTGTGTCATTTGTAGTTATTTCATATAGCTTAGAGCCAATCTAATCTTACCTTGTATTTGGCTAGAGAAATGTGCTTTAAAGTGAAAACAAAATGGAAAATCACAAAAAAAATAAAAAATATAAAACATAAGCTGAATTAGTATTTGCTCCTATTACAAAATAGAAATTTCACATTTTTTGTACCCAAAGAAAATGTTTCTCAGTTAGTCCCTTTCAGGTGGGGGTATGTTTGATGGAAAGCTATACATCAATGCAAATAATCAGAATTTTCAATATTTTGTCGGGACAACCTGATATGTGGAAATCTCTCGTTGCCCCTTTAAGTGCATTCCTTCCAGGGGATCTCGCAAGTTTAACTTGCAGTATTTTAAATTTTAATTTTTGAGAGAAATTATTTAATATTTAAAGTTAAGGACTGAATAAATCATATCATCTAGTATTCTCATATAAAACTGCTATAAAAAGCTCTCTGGATATAAATTACCGGGGGGGGGGGTGGGGGGGGGGTCACTTTCTTCACTGACAAGGGGTATCATCCGTGTCCAAGCATCATCACAAAAGGCACCCTAAATACGTATTTTCAAAGCTTGATTTTCAACGCCCTACCGTATCCAGCATCAGCAATAAGCTACCCTAAACATACTTGATGGAATTTTGCGCCCCCTAAACCGTATCAGTATTGCAATTTGCATACCTAAACAAGTAATTTGTCTTTCTCCCTACCCTAAGCAATTAATGATGGCAATTAATTACCCCTTTATACTTAAAAACCCAAACCTATTCTTTCAGGTATTTTTTAACACCCCAGAGGGCTTGTCTGAGCTTGGTGGTAATTCAGACCATATCTGTGGAAGTAATTTTTCAGCCAGGATATATCTGAGTAAAGGTATTTAAAAGTGGAATGCATTTTGAGCCAGGGGTGTATCCCCCAATTCTCAGGAACGCGGCACAACGCTCTTGATTAAAGTCGACCTTTTTCCTGATTTTTGGTGATTTTTAGACCCTTTTTGGCAACGTTACGTACGTAACGTGCCTGATCCTGAAAAAACTACCATTTTTAAGTGAATTCTTGGACACGGATGATACCCCTTGTATATGAAGACTGATCCCCTCGGGTAAATACATTTCAACAATTGAGCAACAAGCAATCCTACTAGTGGGTTGTTCTCCTCATTTGCAAAAATAGGTAGTCAGAAAATGTATTTATAGTTACTGGGCAAATTACCCGAGGAATTTTTTAAACACTTAGTAGCTTCCCAGGAAATACAAACTTGTTCTATCTGGCTAGCAGTCAGCCCCAGTTACTCCCGCTCATCGGAATTTGAATTTTGTTTAGACCTTATCTCTGAGAATAAGGTGTTTTTTTGAATAGTAGGCACCCCGTGTTCGGGCTCAGGCCCCAGCTACACACCCACCAAGTTGAAGACGTAGGGCCCTTGAGACTCAGAGAGAGAGAGAGTAGAGAGAGAGAGGGGGGGAGAGAGAGCGAGGGGAGAGAGGAGAGGGGGGGGGGAGAGGGAGGGAGGGAGAGGGAGGAGGGAGGAGGGAGAGGGGGAGCGATTGAAGAGAGAGAGAGGAGAGAGAGAAAAGAGGGAGGAGAGAGAAGAGAGAGGAGAGAGAGACACACACACACTATGCAGTGCGTGCAACAGTACAGGTTGGTTAAAATGGTTGAGAGTGGGGCATATTTTTGGCCTTTTTATCCCCATGGCTGAAAAAAGGCAGAGGGGGATATTGAGAGGGTGCAAATGTTCCGTATGTATGGATGTGTATGTGTATGCATGTGTGTTACCAGTTGGGTAGGTTTTGGTTAGGGTTTTGTTTTTCGCCATATCCTTCAAAAAAAAAAAAGTTTAAGTCGATTAAGCATGATTATGTTTCAGATCTTCCGTGCCCTAATATACTATTACACATGGTGGGACCAATAAAAATGAGAGTTCAGTAATCAAATTGCAGCAATAAAAAAGGGTTCCCAAATTTTTCACCACTTCGGATCAATCCCCTATCCATATACTCAATCAGCTCTCACGGTAGATTAGGACTGTCCAACCGGGTGATGAGAATTATCCTAGTTATGCACTTGCTGACTGAATTGTGGAGCAATTAAGGGGATGTTTATTTTGGTGGTGGGGGTGGTCTTGAGTTTGAGTCTTTCTTGTTTTTGGTGGTTCCCAGTATTTGTTGGTTTCCCGGTTTGTTGGTTCCCCATGTTTGATGGTTCCCAGTGTTTGACGGTTCTCAGTGTTTGATGTTCCCAGTGTTTGACGGTCCCAGTGTTTGACAGTTCCCAGTGTTTGGTGATTCCATGTTTTTGGTGGTTTCGGTGTTGTGGTTCCTGTTGTTTGATGGTTCCTGGTGTTAGGTAATTTCATGTCCTGAGGTGGTTTCCACTTTTATGCGTTCTTGGTGGATCCCATGGACTGGGTGTTTACACATGTTTGGTAGTATCCATACTTGCTGTTTGGTCATGGTTTCACATGTCTAGTGGTACTTATTTTGGTTCCTGCAGATTCCATGCATCTTCTGCATATAGCTTATAATTCTGGTTTCTTGTAGTTTTCAATCCTGTTTTGTCCCAGCTAAACAGGACTGGCCGATACACCTCACACGCAGCATACTGCTGTGTGAGGATTATTGGAGCAAAATGAAAGTGTATAAGTAATATAGGACACAGATCTCAAAACATAATCATGATAACATTGGATTCTCTTTTCGCCCAATACCAAATTTATTTTGTCTCGCCATGAGTTGAAAAATATTGGCTTCATCTCACCCAATATTTCTTTCAACTCATGGCTTGACCAATAAATCTAGGGTATTGGACCCTGCATCCAATTTTCATAACCAACTTGGGGTTAAGGTGTATAGGGGTTCCTTCATGTGTTGATGTCAAGGTCATGGACCAAGGGTCCCAAAGTCTCTGAAGGTCATGTTTCCGACTGCCATCTTGCCATGCAGGGGGATGATGCAAGTTTTACATTGGGTTATTTAACTAATCTTATTGAATAGAAACTATTTTTTGGTGATTACAACAACCAAAACTAAATAATAATGATATAAACGATGGATTTTTTGTATTACTACTATTTTTAATAATGTTGTATCCAATTTACCAATATTAGATAGGGAAAACAACAATCTTTCTTTATTTCGATAAATAAAGAAGCAAACAATCTGCTCCATTTACTGTTTTTCTTGTTTTTTTAGACCCTCACAAGGCTGCCTCGACAGCCCTTTTCAGTTATCCTATTCTTAATGCTTACGTGGATGACAGTGTGAAAATATGAACCATTCCCGGTGAGGAATCTTTAGATTGTAATCAGCGGGAGTGGGGGTTAGGGTGCATCAAATGCCCCTCATGCTGACAGATTTTTTTTCTACCTAATCTTAAAATGTTCCATTAGACTAGAAACATTCTCTGTCAAGTTTAAATCAAATACAAAGGTTTAGGGTGGCCACCTCGAGCTTAAAGTTTTGTACATGAAGTCAATCGATAGTTTTTGTATATTTTGTGGACAAAACACAGAAAAATGAGATCTTCATCTTGAGGTTTTGTCAGAAATTCACAGAGAGGTACCCTATAGGATAAGGCTAATAAATTTCCAAGAAATTCCAGCCAAAGTCATCCTCGATGGCAGAGAAAAGATTATTTTACTAAATTCATTTCAGTGAGTTCACTTGACATGCTGTTTTTCCTTTTCTGCCAATTGTTCGGTTTTAAGAAAAAAAAATGACAATTCCACAATTTATCCTTTACTTTTAAAGGCCATGGACACGGCTGGTAGCTTATTTCTTCATTTCTGACATTTTCGTACCTCAAGTATCATAATCACAGATTTTAAAAGTGAACACGGGAAAGTGTTTTAAATTTCAAGGATAAATATACCCATAGTGCAGGGCCTTCTACTGTTTTCGCCGAAAATTCGGTAAAATGGCTGGAGTGGCTTTGAACTGGAAGTGACGTCAAAGTAGCAAGGACACCCCCCCCCCCGAAACACATGTGTACCACCTATAACCAAAACAAAACCAACCACTCCGATGGATACGACGCCAGGCCAGGGCATGTGAAATTGAAAGTTCACGCTTTTGGTATAGTCGAATCACACTGTCGAGAAAATTACACATTAAAGGTATTTTCATTACCTGGTATTCCTCAGAAGTTAAAGTTAAGTATTTCCCCTTTAAAGTAGTAATGGCATGTGGAGAGAGTTTAGGCTACCCCGTTTTTTTTCTTATCACACGGCGGTGCAAGAATTTTGCCAAATGACAAATACACGCACGCAGACGTTTCTTAACAGAAATATTTGTAATGGCCATTTACCTATTGTTTTTGAGCCAATTATGTAATGTGTAGAGGGTTTGCTAATATCTAATAGTAAATTTGATTATTTAATCAAACTTTAAAATGAAAATTAACGTGAAGGATGGATTGTGAAAATCCATATAGGCCTTATTTCAAAAAATATTAAGAAAGTATTTTCTAAAAGTGGTCTTAACTTTATTTCTAAGGTTGCGATATTACGACCATGGAATTTTAAAAATATAGACGTTGGCGATTCTATCATGCGATTTTCGTTTTGTTAGGCCTTTTTTCTTGACATGAAACCAAGGTTAAAAGTAGACAAGAGTCACCATAATTTGATAGCAATCTTGCTTTCCCCTAAGCACCCGATCCACCTCTAAACCACACACGAAACACAAACGAACAAAAAGTCGCGCGTGCCGTCGTGCATACGTGCCTAGGCAGATAGGTATTTTACCATTACGCAGCACATGCGTCACACGCGCAGTATAAAACCAGTTCGTCACGCTTCAAAGAGAACTAGAAGGATACTTTTACATCACTAAAATGCTACTTTTACGTCACTTCCGGGTCATCGCGGCCCGCGCTATAATCACTTTCGTTTTGGAATTTCCTTCAAAGCTTGTCTGAAACCCACGATGTTGTGCCCAATTTTTATGAAAATATGGTTTCTCAAATACTGCTTAATGTAGATTTTACATTGATTACCAATACATACTATGAATAAAAACTGTTTTGGGAGTATTATAGTTTTAAAAACATTGTCCATGGGCCTTTAAGCTATTCCTGAAAATTTCAAAATATGGATTCTTTAGGGTGGATCATGGGATAGTGTCTTTAATTAAAAATATTGTTTAATCTTGAACGAAAATTGTTTTGGAAGTGTTCTAGTTAAAAACACAGTTTGCTACTGTTTAACTTTTAAATTATGGACAAAAATTCTAAAAATTTCTGCCCAAAAGTAGCAGCATTAGCAAACCACTTAATCATGATATTATTTATCAAGGATAAAAATTTACAAATTTATTAATTTGACATTTAACTATATGCCAATAAATAGTACGAAATAGTGTTTTACATAAAACATACTCTGATAATATCATACTAAAATTTTGTTGTACGTATGATACTATTTTGGGCAGGCAAATTCACACAGTGTTTGACCAATAATAGTAACATTCGCAAACAAATTGTTGTCCGGAATCCCTACAAATAGGTCTTTTCGGGGAAAAAATTTGGGCGAGGGACAATTTGGGGGAGTTAAGGAATTAATATACAACTGTGACGCTATATTCAGTTGAAACCAATAGTGATCATTAACAAAAGGGGGTTCCATAACCTAATTGAGTGATCTTTTCAGAGAAAGTCTGAGAAAAGTAGATTAAAAACATGTTACTCCCCCTGCGTAGCCCCCAATCCCTCATGGAATGCCATCGTTTGCATAAGAGGGTGTAACCAGGAAATCAGTGGAAGAGCCATGTGGAGCCCGATGTTGAAATGCAATCACAGAATATTTCTACTTACATGCTGGGTCCATGTTCGTGATGGAAAAAAAATTTCACTGAGAAAGTTAAACAGAAAGTAAACAAAATGGCATTTTTTTGCGGTCATGAAGTGTGACCATAGGACAAGTGGACGATCGAGGAAGGAGAGTGAAAAAGAAGAGCTAAGGCTAACGGTAAGAGAAAGCGATATGACAAATACGTGGCGTGCATTCCTGCATTTATTTACCAACTAAATGGATCGATCATCCCCAAATGGGCTGCAAAGAAACCAAACCGTCACAAACACCAAAACTACAGGTGCCACTCTTGTTATTCTAGAAAATGCTTTTCATGATACTTTCCAGAATGTCAACAACTGTTTCTATGTAGTAATAAATGTATTAAATAATCAAATTACTCATTTGTTTCTATCTAATAAACAATATCCATGATGGTAACTCTATAGCCACTTTACTGTGAAACATGCCATACACCAGATCATTTCAAGCTTGGTGCCTTTTGCCGTTTTTTACATTGTTTATTTACTGCAATCTATTGAAATAGTGACCAATTATTTCCTACCGGCTTCACATAACATTGGTTTGTGCATGGACACCCTCATGTTTGGTGGTTCCCAACATCAAGGATGTCAGTCTTAGATGTCCTTTGAGATTGCACAGAAGAATTGAATAGATTAATGGAGCTGGGTAACACAGGGAAGCTTGGACAAGATGATCTTTGTTGATGGAACCTTTTACTCGGTCCAACATTGGAACTGTAAGTGGTCTTTTGTTTTGTGGATCTCTTTGGTGTTTCTTCTTTCGCAACAAGGGCTGTTCTCGAACGCGACGGGGCGGGAGGGTCCCCGCCGTTTTTTAGTAAAAAAGAGGTAAAAGTAAACACAATTTAAGATCACAGGGAGGATCCATGAAGTATGACTTATTTGTAGTGATTTGACCTTGGATGACCCCATATGACCTCGAAAAATATATCGGAAGGAAAAGGTACTACACCACCAAGTTTTAATGTCGCTATTCAGGGGGGGTTTCACCCAAATTTGTAATGGATGGACCGTTGGTGGTGGCCCCAGATGAACTTGAAATGAAATGTAAAAAAGTCAAAGTTGACTACCTCCACCGAGTTTCATACCGTCAACCATTTGTAGTTTATTTGAGCCTTGGTGTCCCCCCATGATCGGTGGGGTTGAATCCACATTTGACCTTGACCCAAGTTTACATGACCCCTCTCCCGAACGCATCCTCCATTTCGTTTCTCAAAAAGTGGTATGTTATTAACCTACAAGGCATATTGAGCATATAGGTGACCGTCACTTTTATTACTTCAGTGGTCAAGTGAGACTGTTTGAATTTGGAAACCATAGTTAAAGAGACATGAGACATTTTCAGAAAGAAGTGCCCGCATTTCTTTTGGTTGCGAGATCCTGGTTGCATATTTTAGAGTTCCAGAGAGAACGGGGTGGTCGATGTGACGCGATACAGTGGGTGGGATTATATTACAATTTTTTTTTTGCTGAAAATGATAGATTTAGGGTGTGTAGAATAAGAATCTGCCGGGTGCCACCTGGGCATCCTTGGGCGTGTTGAGAAATCCAGATGCGTCACCAGTAAGATGATCGTGTAACTATCTATGTCAACGGCGCGGGTATATTATCAAACTATGGATTTACTAATATACTATAGGATCCAATGAACAAGTGTAATGGCACTTGTAACATTAAGAGACATGAGGAGATTTCCAGGAAGAAGTCGTCCCCATTTTTCTCAGACCCTCATTTTTTAGCTTCATGAGTGAACCTATCTAATCTGTACCGCTTCGGCAGAGCGGGCGTAAAATCTAGGCCTATCTCCGTTGTCCTCGATTGAGCCAATATTTTGTTCAAAATTGTCGTGTGGAAAGTGTGGGATATGCTCTTCAAGCTGAATGACTTTCGTAAGCAAAATCTGCCTAGAAGTGTGTTATTTTCCCGTTGTTTTTGTGTTTGTGTCGCATGTGTACCCCCCGTTCCCCATATAAATCCGAGTCAATACTCACGTATGTGTTTGTTGTAAGTAGTAGCGAACGCGGCCGTCGCAAGCGCGATTTTTTAATAGCGAAAGCTAGATCAATATAATACTTCGAATAACAACACGAGCAAGGAATCATGCAAACTTGAATTGCACTGTGTACTGTGATGATATTTTTACGTTTACGTACAAATCCATTCGTTCAACGATGTAAGGGCATCGTCTGTATGAAGTTGCAGCGGGCGTTTGTAAAATGAATTATTTATGTGGGCGCATACCAAGTTTTGTAGGGGAGGTTCCCACTCCCCTTGTCCACGCGCATGTGCGTAGCTCTGGCAATATATGTTTTATTTCGGAGTTGTTCCTATGTTTTTTGTTTCATGTTATTGTTTTTATTAATAGATTTTTTTTAATATTTGTATAGGAGTTTTTGTTATGATTTTATTATTTTTTGTAATGTTTGTGTTCATTTTATTCGAGGGGGAGTTGGTGGCGATTTATCTTGTTTATTTGTAAAGGTTATGTTTCACCTCGGCTGTTGGCATCAGATTGCCCCACCTCTTACATCCTCGAGTGTATAAAGGTCGGGGCTACGGAAGTGAAGAATATACCATTTAATTACGGTTGTTTGATCAGTTACGGATACATAATAATAATATAGGATGGAAAAGGGGTCGAATGCCGAAATGTTTTTAGTATCCCTGTTCTTCTTGCATGAAGTTTATTAGTGTTATTTTTCTATTATTAACTTCAATGGTAGCTTATATTCATGGCTATTTTACGTGAATTGAGGTTTGCAAGATGTTACAATTTTGGTTCTTGTTTGGTAGCTTATGGTACATCCCTTCCCTGAGGCATGTTTTATTTGCATTTATACATAATGTTGCTTGTCAAATTAGCGTGGTTCATTGTTCACCATTTGCCCAAGGTTACAGAACACACGTGACCACCCCGTGAGTTCGCATCACAACTGAAACAGCAAACACAATTTGATAAACATTCGTGTATGGACAATGAAATATTTGTTAATATTTTTAAACAGCATCATTTCAATTGTTGTAGTTTCGTTAAAATAGATGTACATTTCCCGAATAGTGTTTGCATGTAAGTGTGACCAATACAAACTAACGAAGGAATATTTGTACGAATGCAAGCTATGGTCTCATTCAAACGTGTAGCGTGGATGGAACCTTTTTCCCCGTGTCTTAATACCTGGAAACCACTCGCCACGTGGGGGGGGGATGCAGTCTTTATCATAGCCGCGTTGGCCTAGCGTGTACTATGGGACGTTTCTTTCAATTGCCAGTTTTATACGCCTTAAGTTCGATGAGTGTGGTTGGAATTCGTACAAACCTTCATTAAAAAAAGTCCATTGTAACCCAGGTTGTAAACAATCTGCATATGATATTTTTAAAGGGTTATTATCGAACAACAGCTCCACGAACAATGGGTCACAAAGCGACCCACGCCCCTGTCCATGCGCAAGTTGGGACAAATACCTAATGACCCATATTACATGCCCGTGGTCCTTGCAAAGACGCCGCAAGGCCGTTAATGAAGACCGCAACTATTCCATACTGTTTCAAGCATGGCAAATTACGAAGCAGAAAATTTAATGCTTAACTTGTTTATACACAAACCAGGGACAAACCGTGTTTCTCTCCTTTTGTTGTAAATATATAGCAGTATACAACGGCTCCGAAGAATCACGACGGAATTATTTTCTGCAGACCGTGGATATTTTGTTAGGGATTTCCTAATTACGTCACCGAGGGATTCCCCGTTATTTTACATTACGCCAAAGGCAGGGGGGGTTGCAGGTAGGTAGATATTTCTGCAAGGTTCGCCAGTCGTATCGTATATAGTAACGACGCAACAAATTGAAATGTCCGTAGGCCATTCACATTGTTCTCTCCGATAACTTATCAGAGCTCTGAAGAAAGGTTGTATCCCTCCCTTCAATTTGGCCAAGGTTAGCTCGCACAGTGTCACACTACACTTAGGGGAAAAAATTAAGTGCTACTTATTTAGGGAAGTCCCAAGTAAGGTTTCTACATGTGAACATTTTGTTTTAAACACTTCTTTAGACCAAAAACCTATTACGGGTCTTTGTATCTGCCTGTGGTCAAAATGTTAACCCTAACATAAATTGCCTGCTTGTTCACATACTGCACACATTATGTCACTTGCATGTAATGGTCCTTGGGTAGTGCCCCCAGAGCTACCTTTCTCGCGAGTAGGGGTCAAAGGTCATCTAGAGGTAAATTTTCCCAAAGAATTTTTTTTAATTTAAGAATTTAATAATTGTATGTGTATCCACATATATGTCGATCGCTTTTCATGACACTAAGATAAACATAAACTACCCCTGGGGTAAGTGTCCCACATGTTTTGTGACGCTCATGTGACCTTTGACCTCATTTGACCTTAAAGTGGTCAGAATTTTAAAATCCTCGGTGTAATCCCATAGGCCCATATGTCTATCGATTTATGACTCTTAGATAAACTGACCATTTGGGTATTGTCCTACATGTTGGGGTGAACCTCATGTGCTTAAAATTGTAGAATTAATAAAAATTGGCCGCACGTGGTAATCCCACATATGTTGATCGATTTATTGACACTTAGATTAAATGCCACGTGGGTAGTTGGTCCCACATGTTGGTGAACCTCAGTGACCTTGTGACCCTCGTGTGACCTTAAAAATGGTCAGCATTATAAACATTGCTTGTTGTAATCCACATATTCGAGATCGATTTTCAAGACACTTAGATACAGTGGCCCTTTGGTAGTGTCCCCCATCTCAATTTTTGACCTTCTGTACCTTTGTGACCTCATGTGACCTTAAAATGTACAGAATTAGAACATGGCTTGGGTTCCACATAATGTTGATCGTTTTTCATTACACTTAGATATATTGGCCTTGGGTATTGTCACATGTTATTTTCCTTATGTGACCTTTGTGACCTTAACATGATCAGACTATAACATTGGGCTTGGTGTATCCACATAATTTCGATCGATTTTCATGACACCTTCGATACCTTGGCCTGGGTCTTGGTGTCCCACATGATGGTGACCTCATGTACCGTTAAAATGGTCAGAATTATAAAATTGCTTGATGTATCCACATAATGTCGATCGGTTTATGACAACTGGTAAAATAAATGGAACCCTTGGGTATGTCCTATATAATGTTGTGCCCTCATGTGACCCTCAATGTCAGAATTTATCAATTTTGGGTGTATCCCATATGTCGATCGATTTCTATTACCTTAGATGAGAATGACCCTTGGGTAGTATACTACATGTTGGTGACTCAATTGACTTTAAAATTGGTCATATTTATAAAATTGCTTTGGTGTCTCACATATTCGATCGATTTTTCTTGACACTTAGATACAATTGGCCCTTGGGTAGTGTCCCACATGTCATTGACCTTATTGACTCTCATGTGACCATAAAATGGTCAGAATTATAAATTGCTTAGTGTATCCACATATGTCTATCGATTTTCTCTATGAAACTAGAATAGAATGCCCTAGGTAGTGTCCTACATGTTGGTGACCTCATTTGACCTTAAAGGGTCAGAATTATGAAATTTGCTTGGTGTATCCCATATGTTGATCGATTTTCATGACACTTAGATACAGTTGGCCCTTGGGTACTGTCCCACATGTTTGTGACCTCATGTGCCTCTTTAGTTACCTCATGCGACCTTAAAAATGGCCAGATTATAAAATTGCTTGGTGTTCATAATGTCGATCGTTTTTCATGACACTTATATACCTTGGTCCTTGGGTCGTGTCCCACGTGTTAATGACCTCATGTGACCTTGTGATCTCATGTTCCTGAAAATGGGCAGAATTATAAATATGCTTGTCTATCCACATATTTCGCTCATACATGGTTGCTGACCTCATGTAACCACGTTTGACCTAAATGGTCAGAATTATAAAATTGTTTGGTGGATCCCCAAATATGTCTATCGATTTATAGACACTTAGAATCAATTCCCCCTGGGTAGTGTCCCGACATGTTAATGACCTCATGTGACCTTAAATTGATCAGAATTATAAAATTGCTTGGTGATCCACATATGTTGATCGATTTCTATGACCCTTAGATATAATGACCCTTGGTTAGTGTCCCACATGTTGGGGACCCTCATGTGACCCTTTAATGACCTCATGTGACCTTAATGGTCAGAATTATAATTTGCCAGCCTGGTCTATCCCATATGTTGCTCGATTTTAAATGACACTTATATACAGTGGCCCTTGGGTACTGTCCCCCACATGTTGGTTGACCTCGCGTGACCTTTAATTGGTCAGATTATAAAATGCTTGGTGTATCCACATAGTCGATCGATTTTCACTCAATGACACCTTAATAAAATTGTTGCATAGTGTCCCATGCGTTGGTCACCTCGTGTGACCTTGTCGCATTTACAATCACGAGGGCAGACGACCAATGCGTTCTTTGACGATGTAATTTTTTATCATTTGGGCCACTTTTAAAATTTATGCTCCCCTTTTTAATATCAGTTTTTAAAATGCCTTGTTGATATGATCTTACACATTTTCTATTTAAAAAAATTTGACCATGAATAAAGTCACTTCCCAGAATAAAGTCCAAGTTTGACAATATTCGGGTCCAAATTTCAAGATTTTCCAGTCAAATTTGACCAGAAAACGTAAGAATCACATGTTCATCAAAAGTGACGAGGTATTTTAGAGTGTAGTCAATCGAATGTAGAAGATTTTATTTGACTACTGATGCAGCATCTTTGTGCAATATTTGTGAAACCTATTAATGGAAATTCTAAAACTAATGAAACAAAGCTGAATTTCAACATTCTTCAAGAGGAACGCCTGTGAGATATGTGGCAAAATTCATAGCCCCGGATCCCTCGAGATCATCTTCTATTCCTGCCTTTAATTAATCTTACCCTTCCATGATCATTGTTCTTCAAAGCCTAATTAGCACCTTTATGTGCCATAATTACCATATAGGCCAACCCTTTGCACCCTACTTTGTAATTTATGTTGTCATGTGTTTTTTTTTCTTTTAAATAATATAACTTTAAAGTAAAACCCTACTTATTTTTTGTGTCGTCTGCAGTGGAGTGCAAGAAGACCCATACTAATCAAAATTCTGTATGTCAGTCCGTGGGTGTCTGTGTATGTTGTGTCTGTATGCGTTGTTGTGTCCTGTATGCGTGATGCAGTATGTGTGGTATATATGTATGTGTGTGTGTCCCAGTTATGCATGGCAATGCATGCCCCTCCACAGCTAAAAAAACAAAAGCATATAAAGATTATACTTGCGAGTTGGGACTGGATCGCAATGAAATTCCGGTGATGTGGTCAAAACAGTCCAGTGCCAACAACTTCATTTAAGGACATCTGACCGTCCTCCCAAATCAAAATGGTTTTATGATCATGAACTTGGTAGGTAATCCCGATTGTGGGTGAGTCACGATGCAAAACAATGGAAACTAATATGAGACACGTGTACATTATTAATGCAATAATAGCACTTTTTTTTTTGAAGAGCGACCCAATTTTTCAAACATTTTTAGATTTTACTGGTTGATTGATAACTGCTAGTCAATAACCTGTGAATGGTCCAAGCCGAAAATGTCTGTGTAGCAAACGAGAATTTTGTAATTAGGAATAACTAATATCGTAGATCTCCGATAATATAATTCAATGGCTGCTAAACGAACTTTATGTGGAATAGCCGGGAAATCGCGCCATGAACGTATCTACGCTCATCCAGTTGTTTATGTCAAGCAAGTCACGTTAAGAGGTCAGTTTCTATAGGTGGCAAACTATTTCATACAGGACGACATAAACTTATAATTTCCCGGCAGAGCTGGAAGTACAATCTAGTGATCCCAATTCAATTACAAATCGCTTATTTTAGAATAAATACACATTTTAACAATCCACATAATAATTATATTAGGGCTTCTGCGTTCGCAGGTGTAGTATTCCTATACCATACCATCATAACTGTGCAAAAAGTTGTGAAAATTGGGGTACTCCTCAAAAAATGTGCTGTTATTGCTTTAACAATCACAAAAATCAAACCACTAAACTCCCACTCAGCTCCAACACACTTCTTATTAACTTTAGCACCATTGGTGCTCTTGTTTCATATTTGGAATGGTTACCATGTATTAGAATCACACTGAAGTGAATAAGCCACATACGCCGTCTTTATGTAATAAGAGGATGATTTAGTAGTTTCTTCTGTCGTGGCACGACAGAAAGTACTAAAGTGGGGCCGATACGATAGCAGGCAAGGTTCAAACCATGTTTGCGGTTTTCTTTTGCACCTGTTTGTCAATAAACGTTCTCGGTAGTTGTCTACAACGATTCAGCAGTGTAATTTGAGAGAACTTGTATCCTAAAAAAATCTCCTCCTGTCACTGTTTGTCCATATTCAAATTCAAAAATGGAAGCCAATCCAATAATTTCAAAATAAGCCGCATAACAGCCAAGAATATAGACATGAAGTACTTAGGTTATATGTTGGTTAGAACAATAAATGTATTTGCTAATACTTTTCAATTGTAACATGACTCAATCCAAATTTATATTCTAATTCTACACACACTTATCTATTACTTCCTCAAAAAATTGTGTATATACTCAACTTTACGGTCAGGCCCATAACTTGGACCATATCTCCTCTGACTATGGAAAGCTTTACCCTGTAATTAGATAACACCTGAAGTGAATAAGCCAAATCTTCATCTTTATATATAAGATGATAATTTAGTTTTTTCTGTCATGCACGACAGAAATTCAAGCCAATGGTTTTCTATAGAACGATGATAATATAGGGCAAGTTCAAAACAAGGTTTGCACTTTCTTTTATACTTGTTTGTGCAAATCCGTTCAAAACTTCTCGGTAGGTGGTCTATTCTACAACAATCCATGCAAGTTGATAGAATTTTACCCTTAAAAAAAGTCTCCATCCGGTCCCTTAATATCGAAGTACAAGCAGTCAATTCTGGGATAACTGTTTATACAGACCAAGTTTTTGTAGCTATTATATAAAATGTTCATCCTTGTTGATCATTTCATATAACATTAGGCATACCTTTTTGTACATAAAATCTGTGATTGTTTCTTTGTTCACACATACTTAGGAGATTTCCGCGTTTGTGATTGGTCGAGAGCCGGTCATAAACAACGTTTAATGCTCTGCAGTAATCGATTTCTGATCACTTTTGGGGTAGGCATGTAGAAAGAGGTAGACGTGTGTACAATGAGCATGGTTGCTACAGCTATTATTGCCTCAAAATAATATTGAAGCCGAATAAGCTCTCCAATATACGTGACTATTAATAAAAAAAAATGTATTTTTCGGAATATGGGTTGAATAAACACAAAACATGCTTTCAAATATTTTGCATGTTAGTGCACATTCGAAGCACACCCCTATTCTGTAATGGAACATCCCATTTGATACATCAATCGTGCTATTTTTCTCAAGGGTGAAGAAGACAAAAACATGACATGAAAAGAGTGACTTTGCAGCTGATTTTGGAGGATTTGCAGGCCGGCGGGGTCGCTTCGCGATGCCCGGTGCCGGCCTGCCCTCGGGCCAAAACAAGCGTTTACTCGTGAAAATCCATGAATGAACCCCTAAATCCTATATTTTTCTTTTCTTTTCAGATTGGTGGCACATATGCCAAGCCAGTTTTAATGCCCCCACAAGTTGCAATAGGAGCTATAGGAAGAATACAGGTAGGCTGTATTATATTGAAAATCTCATTTATTATGACAATAATAATCATAATAGTCAGGTCAGGTTTAGTTAGGTCATTTTCCTTTTGAGGGCCTGCTACTGGTATCCTGGTAACCAGTACTACCTGTCCCAGGGCCGAGTTGTCGGTTGCTAAACCGTCTCCCCATCGGATTTCTGAAATCTGATGAAGAGGGTAGCTGGTTACCATGGTAGAATGAAAAAGAAGATCTACCTACAAGGGCGTCAGCTCTGGAGAGCTAATGGCGACCATCCAACACATACTGCCTTGCATGATGGGCATGGTTGCCCAAAGGCTAGGCCCACCGCCGAAAACTGTGGATTGACATCAGGAAGGGTATCCGGTCAATTATCTTTTGCTCCAATAAATCCTCACACAGCAGTATTGCTGTGAGTGTGAGGTGTATCCGGCCACCCCCATCAGCGGGGACAAAACCGGATTTGAAACTAACTAATAGATGATTTGCACAATCCCCATAATGCATCCCGTGAAGTGCACATTAAGAGCCGGGAACTTGTACCAGCCTCAAGTCAGTTAAAAACATACGGTAAGAGCGTAATATCAATATTAGAAAACTTACCTTATCTGTGACGTTGCACAGATGAACTGTAAATGTTGTGTAATCGTCCGGCAGGTGACAATTAGGGCATGGTTATGATCGATAATGCCACCTTTTGTCGTGAATTTCAACATCAGTGCCTCCGGTGTTTTTTGTTCCTATGATATTATTCTACATTTTTGTAAGATTAACTTCATATGAAAAGGTACTTTGTATTTGTAGTCTTAGGCACTGTCCGATGACGCGAACGAGCAGAATTTTTTGTAAACATGAACTCTGGTACAAGTTCCCGAATGGAAATGGGCACTTTATGGGATGCATTATGGGGATCGTGCAAATAGTCTATTGTAGCATTTATATAGCACCCTTTCACATCTATCAAAGCACTTTACAATTATTACCGCTACATTTGGAATACATCTGCTGCCGTACATACCCAAGGCATACTCATACTTTTGGGCGGTGCTCATGAAAATATTCCTAGCAGCTCCACCTTTTGCACCTGATAGGAAATCCTATGAGGAGGGTAGCTGGCAGGGCTGGAAAAAATTGCATATTTCCTGGGAAGAGAGTTGCATTTCCCACAAATTTCCCACCATTTTTAATGCATTTCTTTATATGAAAAGTCAAAATCTTCAAATTTTAAGGGAAGGCGATTCCTAAATTCCCAACTTTTTCTTTATCTTTTGCTCCAATAAATCCTCACACAGCAGTATTGCTGAGTGTGAGGTTTATCCGGACACCCCCGTTATCGGGGACAAAACAGGATTTAAAACTTTGGTTTAACTAAACTTCCCACCATGGTAGCTGGTTACCCTAACAGAACTAAAAAGAAAATCTACATACAAGGGCATCAGCTCTGGAGAGCTAATGCAGGCCATCCAGCACTGTTTCTATCATGCTGCCTTGCATTGTGGGCATGGTTGCACAAAGGCAAGGCCCACTGCCAAAAACTGTGGATTGGCATCAGGAAGGGCATCCATTATTTTTGCTCCACTAAATCCTCATATGGCAGCAATATTGCTGTGAGTGTTAGGTGAATCCGGCCACCCCCATTAGTTGGGACAAAACTGGATTTAAAACTTTGGATTTAGTACTTTACTGCTACTAACACTATCTAATTTGTCTTGGCTAACACACAAAGAAATTTGCTGTAGCCATGTTATATTGTCTCATAACTCACGACTAGAAACTGATGAAATTGCGTCAACTATCTAAGTTGTTTGAGAATTATACACAAAAGAATAATCATATTTACAATCAGTCTAACAAGTTTTTCTGTTATTCTCAAAGACAAAATGCATGTGCCATTTGAAACGTTCATATGTAAGATGCAATTGCAATTTGAAACTTTTAGAGATAAGACCATCGACGTGTTGTGCACAATGCTATACTGACTTTCAATATTACAATGCAAACTTATTTGCGCCAGTGTGTCATAATGGGGGGAAAAGGATACATCGCTCTTTGCATCTGAATTCTGTTTTGTGCCTTTAAATTGCTATGTGACAGACTTGCAAGAAATATTTAAGGTTATAAAACAAAACAAAAAAAGAGTAAAAGAAATGCAGATTATTGTAAATGCTATTTTGAAATTGGAGCCTAGTTCAAAATTGGATTCCCTCTTTCACATGAGGCAAGGCAACTTGACCACTCAATCCCAAAAAATACTGCATTGCTCTGGTCTCAATTTACCATCAAATTATAAAAAAAATGCACTCAAAGATAATTTTCTGTTAAAAGGATGAGCAGTTCTTTTAGCAATACTAAATTTCTTGTAAAAATGTTCACTTTTAGGATGAAATCCAGGGTTTGCACCCAATCATGTAGATGACAACTTCATTGAGTCTTCATCCAAATATGGAATTCAGTTCGGCTAGTTTTCTTTAATAATTTATACCAAGATCTTGATTTTTGTTCTCATAGGCCGTGCCTCGTTTCGATGAAGATGACGAAGTCTACAAAGCACACGTCGTAAACGTGAGTTGGTCAGCGGATCACAGGGTAATTGACGGAGCAACGATGGCAAGATTCTCAAATCTCTGGAAGTCGTATCTAGAAACACCGGCATCAATGATTTTAGATTTGAAATGAAATTGTAATTATTGTATTATGACTGCGGGGTGACTTCATGGTTTTGTAGGTCAAGGAGTACAGAAGGTATTCATAGTTCACAAGATGGTGGAAATATGTCTTGCTCATCAGTGATATACAAAAAAGGAGCATGGGGTGAGGGAAGATCCCTGCTCTTCACAGCCAGATGCTATTCACAGTGTAACCCACTACTGTAGGTACTTTGTGTATTCTTAACTCTATTCCAAGGGTACCTACCCCTTGAGCCATTATTGATGTGGGACCTGCAGCTGAGGACTTGGTGAAGTATAGTCACCAGGCGGTGGCGGCCAAGAAATCCCAAATTTAGATGTCATTGGTTTAACAGTTAGGCTGTTATTCTGAAAGGGAGTCTAACTTTAGACCTGGGTTTAAGCCAGGGTTAGTCCTACATGAGTGGACCTTTTTTCCTTCAACATACTCAAAAATGTGCTGTAATGGGTGAGAAAATCCTCATGGGATGGGCAGAACATGGCCAATTTTCTCACCCTTTTTAAGTTTAACTTCAAATTTAAAAGAAAAAAGTCACTTTGTAGGACTAACCTGGTTTAAACCCAGGTATAGAGTAGACTCCCTTTTAGAATACCAGCACTAGAAATGATCTTATCAACACGTTATAATATTATCAGCAAATTTTCTTATTTCAAAACCGTTCGAGCTTGGAGAATCAAACTGCCACAGTTAAGAATTTTTTTTATGGAATGAATAAACAGAGAGGACGGCGAGGTCGTTCATGGGCCATGGAACAGCCATGAATGGACATATCAAAGGCTAAATTGGTTGTCGTTTTGCAGTCTGTATGTCCTGTAATCTTGTTATCGGCTTGAGGCGAGTTGCCAATTGAATGAGTCTGGCTACCATCGCCTGGCAGTATCATTAGTGTATCTTGTGCCTTCCAGGTGACGATGGTATACACTGATATCATCAGGACAGGAAGGAAAGTGTGGGGCCCACTGATTAGCCAAAAAAGTTTGTTTGCCGTAACCAAAACCGACCCTAAAATAAACTGATGATTCACAATTTTGTATTGCAAATTAGCGCAAAAATAAACAAAATTATGCGCTGACCCATGATTTTCATTCACAATCTAATCTTTTTTTCTTTTACCAACCAGAAAACTAAATATAAAATCCGACGGACCGACCCCATTTTCCTCTGTTACGGCAAAACAAATATTTTTGTAGGCGGGAGTTATATTAGCCTTTAGTGCTGGAGGTAACCCGGTTCTATTCCTGCTGGACACTTGCTGAGATTTAATGGGCTTCTTAATCTGGATTTAAAGTGAGAGGAGGAGCTGTCAGATTGGGATACACTTTCCATGTAAGAGAAGGAAAGTACAATGGTAGGGGCAGGTGACCTTAAAAAGTAACCATTGGTGGAGAGTTTTTAATTGTTTTCCAACCATGGGAACATGATTTAACTACCATGAACTGAATGTCAACAAGCCGGGATTGAATTTTGATTGAAGAAAGCCCTACGGGATATTGCACTTTTGGTGCTGTAGTCCCTCCTGGGTTCAACTCCAGGGGGTTTAAAGTTTTTAGTAGTAGTCGTATAGTAAAACCAAAGTTTTAAATCCCGGTGTTGTCCTCTGATACGGGGGATGGCAGGCTTCACATCACATTCACAGCAACATGCTGTGTGAGGATTTGTGGTGTTTAATCAGTTACTAAACTCTGAATGTAATCTATCAGAGTTGTTTATGGAAATTAGAATTCCCTTCCCCAGGCTTCAGTTTAACCTGAACCACGTAATGCCCTCCTCTGGAGAGGATCGTTAGCTGTCGGTCCCCATGTACAGAGGGTCAGACCCTCTACATGGCATACCGCAGTTCATTTTTTTAAAAAGAGAATCTAGTTGCCACCACACCCTGGGTATTAATATTTTCATTCCGTTGTGAATAGAACAAAATTCGACCAGAGAAATAAGTGATGAACAAATCCCTCGGACGGTTGAACTGGGGACCTCTAGCACCAAAGACCAACACCTACATGGGCCACTATGCATATCCCTTTTGGGCATCATGAAAACTATTGAGGTGGTTCTTTACTAAAAAAGCTGTAACTTGAGTGTTCCAAAAACTAAAGAAGTTTGCCCTTGTACAGTGCATCAGTATTGAGATATGTAAACCATGAGTTACAGTAATAATAGCACTTTTTTTTTTCAGGAGCGCCCGCAAATGTTCCAAAATTTTGACGATTGGTTTTACATGGTGGCATTGGTAAACGGCTAGTTAAACTATACCTGTGAAGGGGTAAGATCGAAATGTCCATGTGTTGCAAACAAAGGAATTATGTTAATTAGAATAATAATATCGGAGATCTCTGAGATAATTCAACAGCTGTATGAAACAGCCTTCCAATGTGAAATAGCCGGGAAATAGTGACATGTACGTGTCTACGGTCATCCTAGTTGTTTATTCGTTCAGGCAAGTTCATTAGAGGTTACACTTGCTGAGGGGTGGCAATATGTAATCATGGACGGACATAAACTTAGCATTTCCAACTTTGCTGTTAAGTCCAATCTGGCATCCCATTTCTAATTACAAACTCTCTTATTTTATGATAAATACGCATTTGTGAGCATTTTCGTTCGTAGGTATAGTTGCCTAGACCAACATAACTTTGCAAAAATACCAAATTTTGAAAGTTGGGGGCACACTTCAAAAATGTGCTGTTATTGCTTTAACTGTATTACTGCACATTTCAATGCCACACATGTGCAGATAAAATGAGAATTTGAGGCATGTATGGCAAGAGCTATAGCACTATTTTATTTTTTTAAGATAGATACATACTTTGGGTTGGAACCATAGTGTTTTGAATCAATCCCATAATGCATTGCAATGTGCCTATATTGTATGTTATTAAATTTATGTCAGTACTTTGGGATAAAAAGTGTCCAAGAAGTTTAAAACAAAACATTTCATGATCATGATAAAAAAATCTGTGTACTAGCACTGTGGCCTAAAATGAGTGTCGGTGTTTTTATGTGTTAAGAATAGGGTTTTTGTGGGATCACATGACCTTATTGAGGTGAAATTTCCCAAAACTGGTGCATTATGGGATTAACTCAAAACACCCTCTGAATCATGGGGTTAGGGTACTATCAGCTGGCCTGGGGTGATTTCACAAAGACTTGTGATGCATCGTAAACCCATCTCAAGTCAAACACATTAATAGGAATTACTAACAGTAACTTATGATTTGTCTGCTTACGATGGGTCTACAATGTGTTAAAATATTTGTGAAATCAATCCCTGGTAAACATAATCTATCATGTGAGTGCAATAGGTCCATGTGATAAATCTGTGTGCTGCCATGCATTAGGATGACTTAATATCTTTCCTTGAGTCAGTGACTCTTAAATTAGTTCTTTAGGTGACTGTGTCACCTCACTGGCGGATCACATAGGGGCGTGCTCGGCGCCCGCCCCCCGTGGAGAGAGAAAAAATAAAACACCCCCTCCAAAAAAAGGGACTAAGAGAAAACGGGTCGCTACAAATTGAATCGCATGCTAATTCCATCGATTTATAGCAGGAAAGAACTTTAATGTACTTTGACAGCCTTTGACGTAGACAAAATTTTTCCGTGTGTTGTTAGCAATTAAACATTCATTAGTTAACAATATTTATTAATATTAACCACTATAAGCGATTTCTTCACAAGTAAACACAAAGCACACCCCTATTTTGATCAAAGTCCATTTTTGTACTGTTTTATTGGAAATTGCTGAAGTTAGTTAAGACCCTGTAAGGGGCGATAAGCGTAACAAGATGATTTTTAAAGAAATTAGGTTTTTATGTTTTGTTTACAAATAAAAGGCTGATCCGACTTTTTTAAGGTACAAACAGTCGTAAATGGCATCTCAAAGACTGCTTCAACTCAAATACATTATGCTTAAGGGTCTATTTTTCACCAAGAATAGTAATATAGGTGTTGATATGACCTAACACCTAGGAAACTTAGAGACCAAAATTGGAATGGCATTTTGAATTTGGAAAAAATGACTGATAGTGGCTTTAATTATAGGTTGTAATTTTCTTAAAAGCGTTATTTTACAGAGCTCTCTCTCATGATAGAGTTCATAATGTATGTAGATGGCTCAGTTTTCAGTTATCAAGTGAAGTGTCAGTGAATTTAAGAAGAATCATTTTCTTAAGTCGCTAGTTATGGACTGGGATTGAATTCATAAATCTAATCATACAAAAATTCTTTGAAATTTTTCTTAAATGGGCTTAAACGATTTAATACTGGAAGGTTCGCTTTTATCTTAAAAGATTAATCTTAAACTTATATGAAACAGGGCCGGAAGTGGTTTTCTACAAATACTCGGTTATGTGATTAATCATAATTTTGTCACGGTTACTCTCTAAAGAAGGGAGCGGTCATTATTTATGCCAGGGGAGAATGGAGGATTTCAACTTTTTTCGGCAAAAATTTTCCCCCTCACTTCAGTAAAAAATTTAACTAACCCCTTGATATGCTGAAGTGCCCCATTTAAAAGTTCATGTTCCCCTTTCTCACGTGATGAACACATTTCGGGTTCCCCCACAAATCCTCCATTCCCCCCCCCCGGCGTAAATAATGACCCTCCCCTAACGAGTGAAAATTTCCACTCCAAAAGAGTGAAACTCTTGTAAAACCACTCCAAAATGAGGAGATTGTACTTAAAAGAGCGAACTCCACTCAAATAGAAGGAACGTCATCAAAAAAGAGTGGATTTTCCACTCGTTTGAGGAAAACAACAAGGACAACACCTTTGAGGGTTAAACGAAAGAACAACACAAAAACGAGTGGTTGGAGTGATTTTACTCTTTTGAGTGGAAATCAATCTTTTAAGTACCAATTACAAGAGTTTCACTTTTTGGGAGTGAAATTTTCACTTGTTACACCGATGTCCAAAAATAACAAAACCTTGATTTTTGACCAAAATCAGGTTTTCCGGCGATAAATCCTGAAGATTTTTCATTGATAATCCAAGATTTCAAGAAAAACTTAAATTTCCAATTGAATCCAAGTTTAGTTTTTCGAAGCTCAATTTGGG